>VDFB02377204.1:313703-572445 GCA_007258455.2 Sequoia sempervirens | reverse complement strand
TTCGCAAAGTTGTTCCGAGAGGTTTTTCAGATACTTACTATTTTTAGTAAGTCAGGCAGACGGAAGCTACTATTTTTGGCAGGGCACCTGGTTCAGCTGGTCAGCTCAGATTCGACCCAGTGCATCAGTTTGTTGGTCAGATGGAAAAATAATGGAGTATTTAATGATTTATTAAATAATTAATATTTTGACTTCATATTATAAAGTCACTTTATTAATGTATTTAAATATTATGATTAAGGCGTATTATGAAGTATTCTAATACTTTATAATAAAATGGCATAATTAATATAATGAATAAGTATATATTCATTAATGAAGAAGGCGCCAATTATTAAATATTTTTCCTAAGTCCAAACAGGCAAATTAAATCATTTATTTAAATGATTATTAAAAGGAAGGGTTTGGTCGAATTTCTCAAGAGGGGTATATATTGACTGCCAAGACAAATCGAACTCTTATGTTATGATTATTCAATTTGTCTTCTTTTTGCTTTGAGCATTGAAGTTTGCAAAACCTAGGGTTTCAGCAGACGATTGATTTTGAAGAACGATACCTCTTCAAGATCTGGCATTCTGAGGCTGTGCAATACCAGTTGAAGATTGTCTACTTGGTGACTTCACACAGAAGTTGCAGTTGAGTTTATTGATCGATTCAGGGAGATTCTATCAGAGGTTATTCATCAATTAGTGGTGGCGCATCATTTGAGATTGTTACACAGAGATCTGGCACTTCCTTATTAAAGCCGTACCATATTGAATGTTGTTGGTTGGCCGTACTTTCTTGTACCAGCTAGGGTCGTACTTCTTCATCTGGAGGATATGCCTTCATGTGAGGTCTTCTGCCTGTTGCAATATGGACGCCTATGTATTCTGAAGCTTGGGGCGTGGGATCTAGAGTCTGGAGTTTGCTTTCTGTCTTGGGCCGTACATTTCTTACCTATCTTCTGGTGGCTGCAAGAAAATCAAGTTCCATTGAAATAAAGTTGTATTTCCTTCATATGTTCATTTTATATATTGTATGTGCTCTGGAAACTTAATAAAGATATGCGCCTACATCTTCTAAGCAGTATCAAAGCATATTTATTGTCTTTAGATTTATTATGATTTTTTAAGCATTTTTAGAGCAAAATCGCAGCTTTCCTGTTTATTGCAAAAACCCATCAAAAACACAAAAAAACACAAAACTATCAAAAATCAGTATTTGCAGTTAGGGTTTGGGGTTGAGAGACACCTGGTCTCTTACAAAGAGGAAGCCAAGGGTTTCTGTCTTTCAAGCCATTGGAGAACGATAAACTCTTCAGTGTTGCAGCCATTTGAGTTGGTGAAATATCCATTGAATTTAGCATTTGGGAGAGCTTCATACAGAGGTTCTATTTGAGCAAAACGGTGGAGAAAATCAAAGGGTTTGTGTGCAATCACGTATCATATTTTTTCAGAGTTTCATGTAGTAGCTTTCAGTAGATTCTCGTGATTGTTGGATCATTATTCAAGGGAAGGACGGCTTGCTTTTTAGCAACCCTTTTTGCAGCTGCAAGGGCGATTTGAGTATAAGGCGATTTCAACTGTGGAGGCTATTAAAAATTCCAATAAAAATTGAGGAGAGGCACCTTGCTTAGTAGAAGACATCTGCATCAAATTCGAGGTGAAATATTTCATATCAAGGCTGAACCAAATTTCTTTGTGAAGTGCTTTTTAGCAGCAAGTTCAAGACAGCCATCAATAATTCCCAATCCGGGTATGTTAATGTATCGGAAGGCTTGATTTAATAAATAGAAAAGTACTTCTATCATTGCAGCAGTAGTTGTTTTCAGTTTGCATATTTCTTTATGTTTGGCTTTCATATCTTTACATTCAAAAAATCAAACAAAAAGCATAAAACCCTTGAAAATACAAAGAAATTGCAAAACATCAAAACAAAAAGATTAGCCCCCGTAGTCGAGAGAAGACAAGTTCTTACAGAAGACTGGATTTCTGTTGTGGATGATGATGATTGAGCCAAGCTCAATTCCTCACAAAGCTCATCAATCTGAATCTCTGATTCTTGAAGGGCCTTTTGAGTGCTCTTCAAGGAAACCTTAGTAACCTTAAGCTCATCAGTAAGTTTATCCACTTCCTCCTCTTTCCCTTTCAGCACATCAAAATAGATCTCACAAAGCATGAGAAGGTGATGTCTATTGGAGAGTAGTTGTTGGTAATTTGACATCATTAGCAGTGATGCTTCTCTAAGTGCTTGTGAATCTAAAAGGGAAAGTTCTCCATTAAGGTCTGTATGTGCCCCTAAAGACCTCCAACAACATTTTGCCATCAACTTCAAGGTGTCATCAATAATGGTTGCACTAATCTGGTCTTCACTTACCTTCAACTGTCCTACCAAATGATAGGACTCCTGAGACCTATCAACCTCGTTCAAATTTTTTAATTTGTTATCCTGCAATATGTTGGCGTTTCAATTAGCACCTTTGGAGTGCTTATTGGAAACGGACAGCTATTGCAAGTGTTTTAGTAACTGCTCTTCGATTTATAGAGAGGAAGATCCCTCTTTGTTGATGTTTTGCATAAAAAGTACTACCAAGGTGTCATCAATAATGGCTGCACTAATCTGGTATTCACTTACCTTCAACTATCCTACCAAATGACAGGGCTCCTAAGACCTATCAACCTCGTTCAAATTTTCCAATTTGTTATTATGCAATATGTTGGCGTTTCAATTAGCACCTCTGGAATGATTATTGGAAACGGACAGCTATTGCAAGTGTTTTAGTAATTGCTCTTCGAATTATAGAGAGGAAGATCCCTCTTTGCTGATGTTTTGCATAAAAAGTACAATAAACTAAGGTTCCTATCTTTTTTACTCAGCGGCAGGACACAAGGGTGCATAAACACAATGCCTTGCAGCTAAGGTATTCTTTGGTTTTTGAAGATCTTAACTACAACTAAACTAGCTCTTAATCTATCCTATCTCCTCAAGATAAACAGAGCATGAGGGCATAGGAGCAGGAATGGATGGTTGGATTACTTGGGCCGACCGTCTCACTAGAATGAGTCTGAGGCTCTAAATTCTCAGATCTACGCTGGAATAAGGCTTTATGCAAGCAATCACTCTTTACAATAAGATGGATCTCAGACTTGCCAAGGAGGAGGAACCCCTGTCTAAGATATAGACTAGGAAACAACTCACTAGAAAAAACAAATTACGATGGCTTGGCTAACAGGATTCCCAAGGAGGTGATGACACCTATCCAAAGTGTAGGCTGAAAGACAATTCATTACATGACATCAAACGATAACTGTCAACAACAAAATATCCAAGGAGGAGGAACCCCTATCCAAGGAGGAGATTGAAACAAGAAGTTATAAAAACAAGACGTTTTTGAAAGGACTCAAATCTTTAGATCAAACCACATGTGCCTTTTCATTTCCTTCTTCAAGCTTTTCTCAAAGAATTACAAAGAATTGGGACATGTAAAGGTACGAAATCATACACAATTGCTCATCAAACCAATTAACTCTCATCCAAGAGTGAATAAATATGCACTTTCAAACTTGTTGGCAACAATGGCGCAGCAATTTTGCATAGTAAAGAAAGGTTAACAAAAAAAAGGAGCAAAGGCTATTATTTATAGAACTCAAAGGAGTAGGCAACCCTAAAGTCTCCTTGAATTAACAATCAGTTCTTGCCAATCAATCAGCAAGATTTATTCCTATACCTAAAACTAGGTGAGCAAGCAATTAACTGGAAAACTACTTTAGTTAACTAAAACTAAACAAACAGTCAACTAGAAGCCTACTTCAGTTAACTGAAACTAAACTAAAAGTGAACTTAAATTACAAAATGTGTCTCCAAAATAGAGATCCACAATTAGTGGAGATCTGAGATAGACATCCATAATTGGTGGGATCTGACATGCATGATCAGTGGGACATGGAATTAACTTCGAATGAGGCATCAAGTTAACTTTTGTCAACATTAATGCTATTCTGAAGGGCAGGACATCCTAGGTGGGTGCTTTACACCTCAACACCTCCAGTCAATAGTTATATCCAGTTGTTGACTTCTTCTTCCTCTGGGTGATTAATGCTCCTTAGGATGATGATGTGGCGTTTCAGCATCTCTTCACCATTCGCAAGCTGCTGTTGATATTCTATACACTTGGCAGTTGCATCATCCAAGCCTTGTTGACATGGAATATGGAAGGTAGTGTGGTAGTAACCGGTGGCAACTCTGTGTTTGGAATGACTACCTTTCGCATTTGGCTATCCATCGAATGATGATGTCATTTACGCCTTCCAAGGCGTCCATCTTGACTACGGGCTTCACTTGATGCATGTCCATGTCAAGTGTTTTAAAAGTCGCAGTAGACCATACTCATTCCTGATTTCCAACTTGAGAGTACCATGTTCAAAACTGACTATTGACCAGAACACGATAAGGTTCAAACAACTTCCAAAACTCAAAAATACTCTACACCCTTCGAGAAGTGTTTTTTGGAAAAATTTGACAATAATTTTGTTCATGTTTCAATGCTGAACAAACCCAGTTCGTTAGATTTTTGATTCTGTGTCTTTTTCGGAAAAACCCCTAAAAATAGGAGCAGCAAGTTTGTTGTTTCTGTAAAATTTGAAGAGATGGGTTTTGTTGAAAAACTGTAGTCGATTAGTACCCATTGGCTACGGACTGGTGGATTGTCCTGTTTCTATGACACGCAGAGTTTTTAAGACAAGAAAAGAGGAAAAAGACAAGAAGAAGATTAAAGTTATCTGAACTGGCTTCCGGAAAAAATTGTGCCTTTGATGCAACCTCCGATAACTTTGTCCTCTCAGGTAAATCATCTTCAAAATATGAATATCGATGAAACTCCCCTTTGTCGATTCTCTCAGCATCTTGGAGAGAAAATGACTGTTCTTGAGCTCCAACCTACAAAGACAAACAATGAATAATGATGTCCAAGCTTGATACATAGTGATTGATGTGGAAGCAATCAAGTTTGGACGCCAACTCATGATGGAAGAGTTTTTCTGCCTGATCTAGAGTTCCCGAGAGTGATTTCCACTGATTGTGGGACGTTTTAGACATGCGAAGCCTCCAAAATAACTAACTCAAGTCAACAGATCTGGCTTTGACCTTTTAGGCATCCTTTTTGAAGTTGAACACTTTTTATGCTGAAGTCATGGTGAAGTGCCTCTGTTGGATCTTTGTTTCTGGTTGCTCTGTTGATCTTGAGCTGTTGTTGATAGATCCATTGCTGAGATAGGACAACTCTGATTAAGTGTGTCTAGGAGCTACAAAGCTCAAAAACTAAATCTAATGTCTTCAATTCAAGGGCGCCTTTCCTCAACAAGGGCGCTTTTTCACCAGACTTAGTCAATTTTCTTGAGTGTTCTTCAATTGTACCATTTTGACGCTTCCTGTAAGCCTGGGATTCCTCCTGATCACTACATTGATGAGTCCAAAGGATCTCATTGAATGTGGAGCTGGATAAATCAGCTTCGGGTTCCGGAAAGGATGACTGCTTCGCCAGATTCCGAAAAGAAGCTTAAGTCCTTCAGGCATGGGCCTGTGGGTACCTTTACTCCTTTGATCTTGCTATATTTTCTATGATGTAAACTTTCACGACCATTCCAGTTTGATCCTCATCAAGTGTTTGATTTGTCTTATTGTCTCTGCTGATGATGTCACAGGTTCTGTTCGAGGCTTCATTCGAGGTCTCTAAGCTTCTAAAACCATCTGTTCACCCAAAGATGTGGGCCTGAGGGGTGCTTTTCCTTTTACATCTTAGCCATTCTTCATGTTTCTTATTCTTTCCTTTACTGCCTTCCTCTCATTGATCTTCGCCTCCTCGATTGCTTGACAGTCCCTTTGATAAAGAAATCGGATTGATCGAAGTCGAGAGAATGGCGCAAATGCTCAGAAAGCGCGTACAGCTTTGAAAACCATTAGTGGTTTAGATTCATAATACGCCTTTGGATGTGCTTTTGGGTTCCTTGTTATGTATTTTCGATTTTCCATCGACTTTGCATGTTCGGGACATCAACCGTTGTTGTCATTTGATGTGTCTCGCAGGCTGACTGGCAGGTTCATTACAAGGCTGAGTTGCTGCTGAAGAGATCATCTGAAGACGAGTTTTCTCAAAAGTCACATCAGGATCATCCAATTCAAGGGCGCCCCTGGCCAACAGGGGCCCTTTTGTTCATGTTGACTGCCTATCCTCCTTGGTAGCAAGGCGTTGCTTTTCCAAAGTTAGTCATTTTTGGCATTTTCTGATTTTGAGAATCCCCTCCGTGAGATAGCATCTTTTTGGAGTATTTCCACCATGGTTTCTTTGTTGAAGCTTTTGAAGTTTAGCTTTCAACAATCTAGTATCACAATCTTCCATTAATGGTCATGGAGTCTAACTTCTTATCCTCAAAAATAAAATAGACCCACCAGAGTAAACTAACTTTCCCTCCCTTTTTGTATTCGATTCAATTCAGACGGAAGCCAATCCTATCAAAGTCATTTTCAATGAATTCTGGCAAGGTCCTATTTTCAAGGGTTTCCCTAAAAATAGGGCCACAAAACCCTAATTTTCAAATTTTCAGAATTTTGCACATATGTTCTTTGACACAAACCCACAAAAAGCCTATGTTTGGTTTGACCTAAAACATACTTTTGACGACATTTTTACATGATTTAGATCATTTTAACAAAAATGTCTCTTTGAAGCAAAAATTTATTTTGGGTACAACATAATACAAAATCAGATTTGTTATCAAAGTTTATAACCATACCATCCATTCCATCAATGACGTCCCTCATGCTCAACTGTGTAGATGAAGTAGGAACTACAGTATGGTCAAAAGTAGATCATGCAATACAAAATCAGATTTGTTATCAAAGTTCATAACCATACCATCCATGCCATCAATGACATCCCTCATGCTCAACTATGTAGATGAAGTACGAACTACAATATGGTCAAAAGTAGATCCATCCCAGGAAGGATCCATGTCATATGTAGGGACCATCACACACGGATCCCAAGTGCTAAAATGTTGTTTGCTCTGTTCAAGGGAAATGTGATCACTCTATTCCTCATGACCGATGCCTTTTGTGAATAAATCATTCTCCAACTCCACGTACGGGCATCATGACAGTCACTCCCCTCCATAGGCTTGGCTTTAGGATCAACCCAAACACCCCCTATAAAATCATCTCTGAAATTAAATGTTGAACCGTCATCACCAGCTAGTTTGAAAGCTCCAACGTATCTGCTTGCGATATGCCCATCATTAGGTGCTAAACCATAAGGTGTATCATACTGAAATCTGTTTTCATCACCTGCTGCAACATCTTTCCCCTGACTGATAATTGCACCTCCAAATGGAGATTGCTCCTCGAATGTGGCTGTAATAGATGACTGATTTTTATCTTCCCCATGATCACCTGTAGGCTACAAGTCACAAACAAGAACTTCTTCTTCCTACTCTAACCCAAGTCTTCAAGGGTAACTTCTGATTTTTCTTTCATCATTCTTCTAATGTACTTTACCAAACCCATTTTTCCAAGTTTCAAGGTTCCAACTAAACTCAGAAAGAAACCCTGCTGAAACCCATTGTCATACTTTGATTTTTTTAAACTAAATCACCCAACAGGATGGCAGGAACTTGGGCTCTAGTACCACTGTAATGTCCCACCCCAAACTAGATTGGAAAATAGCAATATCTTTCCGATTGTCTCAATTTGACATGGAACATTTTGTCAAACAATTTGTTTGCAAGCTGTTCTGAAAAGCTTCTCTGCTACTTCCTCCAAAATGATAAAGATTTGTATACAAATTTTATAAAGCATAATTCATATTTTATCATGTATAGATAAATGCATTGCTAATAATTCAACACATCAACATGATAATTATACCTCTTTTCCCTACAACGATATCGCTCAATTACGTACATGGGATGAACATAGACATTATATCCAGCATCTACGTCTAAAAAGGATATATATATATATATATATATATTTCTTCACAAGTTGTTGCATACAAGATTTGCTCAAAAAATCATCACATTTTCTGAATTAAATAATAAATACTCCATAATTAATAATCAGATCATAACAAGTATACTTTCTGACCTAAGGAATGTAATTCACAGTTCACCAACCTTGGTACCCTGTTCTTTGCATATACTAAGCAGTAGGGCCTTCCAAGCCAATAGCTCCTTATGGAAAAGCATAGACCCACACAGGGCCTCTTCGCCTCACCACCACCATAAACCCACTCCTACACAGCTGAGAACAGAGACCCGTAGCTCACGAATAAGAGAGTCCTGGAAGCTCACGTCTTCCTTACCCAATTACGTCTAGGCTGGTAGAATGAAAGTGGCACCCAGGAAAAGGTAGTTGACAAAGGTGTGCCTATACTATGCTCCCACATTTCCCTTCAAAGCGACGTCAAATCCCAATCGCTGACTTATGGAAGAGCGAATGTCTTTATCAAACTGTGAGCTTAATATCATTGGTTCTTTCAAGCTGTGGTCAGCCAAATATAATCAGAGGCTAATCAAGGATCATCATTCATTAAAATCACCTAGCGCTGCCCAAACAAACTGTCACGATAGCCTTCAGAATTATCCCCACGTCAGCTCTAATAACATCCCCCTATTTATCAATAATCATCTGCTACAAGGCGTCCAACTGTGGTAGTCATAATCAACCAACAATGAGGAAATAGAAACCAACACTAAATAACAATCCCAAATACAAATTTGCTTGCAACCTGAAATAGAGAACTGTGCAGCAGATATAGAGAAATAATGATATTATATTCAAGCCCGATATTTGATATTCTGAAATTTACCAAACTCCTGAAATTGGTTTCCAAAGGAAACTTCACCAATTTCCTCAAATGAACAATCGATCAAACAATCTTTGAAGCACACGCACAAGCCCTGAAAGAAGTTGTTAGCTAGCAGCCTTGAGAGATCTTTCACTCATGTAGCGTGTTGTTCCTCACGAGGGCTTTCGTCCTCAGTGAAGCTGAGATTTTCAGACTCTCCAGTCTACCTGCAAAACCCTTATCAAATTTCTTCTCCAAGATGAATGTGCAAATGAGCTCTCAAAGGGCTTTTAAATTTTCCCAAACTCCCACACCCTATTTGGCGTTTTGAAATATTTTTTATTTTATTTAAATTCCCACCTTATATCTCCTTTTCAAATTGGGCGCTTAACTTATATTATAAAATATTCTTTTAAATACCACTTATATCCCCTTTTTATAAAGTCCTTTAAAATATATTAATAACGCATAAAGTTAATATTTTAATTTAACTTTATAATTGACATTATTAAAACTTAATACATAGGACCATAATAAGACCAAGATAAATCTAGGATATAAATCAGCCATAATGCCCAATATAGTAATTAAACCTCTTTTCTCAGACTCAAAAACTATGCACCATCAATGACCTCAACCAAAGGCACCTCAACAAGCTTATTCGCCTTAAAATGAACATCCAAAAGGATATTCATGAGAAACTCATCCTCTTCACTTGGAACATCCCCATCACAAGACGAGAAATCAATGGTAGACGGGAAGAAGGAAAATCTTCTTCCTCCCCCCACCAAACATCCACCTCCTCACTAGCCATTTCCTCAGTAAAAGCATTCTTAAAACCCTCAGCCACAAAAGGATTTGTGCCAACAATAGCCACAGGAATGCCACCAACACTGGTGCAAGCACAGCCAAAGTCCATCACCGCCACCTTAGGGGAGAGGGTGCAATCACCTGGGATCATCTCCAATGCAACACCAATGCCCTCACTATTGACGAAGTCACCCTCACTATCGCCAGAGTCGCCCTCACCATCGTCGATGTCAGCAAAGGAGCTTAGGGTTTTCTTTGTGTTTTGTTGCGCTCCTTGCTTCGCTACGCCCATCGTCATCTCATTCTCCTTTTATGGAGGGTAAGCAATCTCAATTATTGATGCAATAGAGAGCAACCCCACGAGGTTTCAACCTTAGTTGATGGCACTACAAGCAAGAAGCCCCACCATCACACCATAGGATCTCCCCAAAATATTGTTCTCTTGTACCCTCTAACTATTTTTTTGATTAGATAAGATTAGATTCAACCCAACATAGGCTGGAATAAAAGATAAGATGGTTGTTTACGTGCTATGAAGGTAACTGCATAATATTACAATGACAATAGCTCCTCTTTTGAACAAATAAAATCAACTTTGAAAAAGAAAGTTGTACACATAGTTTTTAGTTTTAGGAAGAATTGATTAGGTAACTCATTAATAACAATTACCATTCCAATTGAAGGCACATTTTTTATTTCTATTAGTTTTTAGACAAAGGTTTATCTAGGTTTGAAAGTGCAAATATTAATAGATAAGAGAAGACATTGTTAGGATTATATGTGTTATTTACCTTGTGGATCTTAGTAGAGAAATATTGTGATCCCAACAAGAATTATAATGCTGTAAATATTATTCTAAGTGCATGTCTCCAAACATTATGGGATAGGGTGCCCATGTGATAGTTGGAGGCAATTTCGGAATGAAATATTCTCCAAGACACTTGGTATTGGTTATAAGAGGCATAATGTGGGAGGTTACATTGTAAGGCATCCTTGACATTTGCATGTATACATCATGTAAGAGAAATCTACAGCAAGGGTTACATGTAAGACAATTGTTGTGGAGGTTACATGTTGATATCTACCAAATGGGGTGCTTGGTAGTGATTTTTTTAGTGGCTAATATTCGCCAATTGGCTAATACATGAAATTGGGGATTCAAAATTTGGATAATAGTACAAGCTGCAAGATGACCTGATCGCCACATTTTTATAACATTTTATTTTAGTCATAGTTAAATTGCCAAAACATTTATTTTATTAAAATTTTAAACTCAAAAATTTGCCACAACATTCAATACCTAATTAGATCAGATTCACCTAAATTTTATGAGTTATAGTAAAAAATAAGATTAATTCACCAATATAATTATTGGTTACTTCAAGACAATATCACAAATTTTTAATCACCACCATTGATTTTATTTATGATCTAATGGTTGGGGTTGTATTCCATGGGTTAAAATGTGCTCTTGGAGTTATAATTCCCATCAAGCCCACGATTTTATTTGGGTCATTGAAGATTTATAATCTAATGGCCAAGGTTAAATTCCATGGGCCAAAATATATTTGCAAAGCTCCAATGCCCATGTACTCGAAATAAAACCCAAACCATTAGATTATAAATAAAATCAACAGTGGCAAAAAATAATCTAGGGTTAATTTTAAATATTCAATGTTTGATTTAAAACATTAAGTAATTAAGGAATTATAGACACAAGCACTACACCTTAAACTAGAGAATCACTACCACCCTAAGGCCCTTACTTTTCCATAGGAATTTAATTTTTTTTTAAAGGAAGAATTCACGATGGTCATTACTGCATATATCTACTTTTTGTCAATATTCACCAAAATTTTGTACAAATTTCTAGTGATATAAAAAAATCACCAATAAAATTAATATTTTTTTCAAAAAAGGAAAGATTCATCAATAGAAATTAAGATTTTTTTCCAAAAAAAAAAATGAAAGATTCCCCAAGATTTTATATCTTTATTCAGGGGGTTTTCTTAAAGTTATCATTGGTGCTTGGATTTGGTCTTTGTCACCTTGCGGAGTTATAGAAGACCATGCTCATCATGTTTTGTCCTTTTGTGGGGCTACTTTGTCCTATCTAAAAAAGGACATCATGTTCGGCGGAAAGAGTGAATAACCTTCTACAAAGATTCTTGAAACTCTTATATGGTTTTATAATATCAGTTGGTGATTTTGTGCCTTGCTTGATCTATATAAGAATGCACATTGATAGAGGTATTGTGTAGGAGGTGGATGCATGATTATGGTGCTAAAATGTTTTGGAATTGAAAAGTGTTGATCTCTTATTGCTCTATGTTGTGACTAAGCAGTATGTTAATGGATATATGGTTTCCTGTGTTTGTGACAGGTTTCTAGAGCAATAAGATGCTTCTTGATTGTTCATTGTATTATAAATATGTTTTAATGTTAATATAATTAATGTGGTGCTTTATTAGTTGGGATTTTAACTTGAGAGGGTTTTCCCAAGATGCATTTGCCTCTAATCTTATGGAATTTGCTTCTATTTCTTCTCTTTCATTATCTATTCTAGTTCTTTTTCTAAGTCTTATTTCCAAGCTTTTACGCTGTTCAAATTTTGTTAGATCTAAAAACTTGTAACACTCTCCTCATAGGAATAATGTGGAAATTGTTTCTTATTTCCTAACATTTGGTATCAAAACTTGGTCAGCTTATGAGATCAGCAAGAGGAGTGGACCATTTGTTTTAATCCTTGCTGGATTGAGAGTTTTGCAATGATCTTGTTTTCAGGAAACAAACATGGCTTGCACTTGTAGAATGGAGATGGAAAGGTTTACAAAGATGTTTAGCATGATAACATAAAAACTTTGGATCACATCCAGTGAGGGTTTTGGCAATGATGTGAATCTTGATCTTCTGAGTTGTTGGTTACATTATTGATTCCTTGTGAAGTTTAATTCAATTTGAAGATGCTTTTTATTTCTGATGAGGTTGTAAGTTTAAAATAACAAGTACAAGATGCTTTTGATGTAAGTTGAAGATGCTTTTTATTTTTGGCAATGATGTGAATCTTGATCTTCTGAGTTGTTGGTTACATTATTGATTCCTTGTGAAGTTTAATTCAATTTGAAGATGCTTTTTTATTTCTGATGAGGTTGTAAGTTTAAAATAACAAGTACAAGATGCTTTTGATGTAAGTTGAGGATGCTTTTTATTTTTGGCAATGATGTGAATCTTGATCTTCTGAGTTGTTGCTTACATTATTGATTCCTTGTGAAGTTTAATTCAATTTGAAGATGCTTTTTATTTCTGATGAGGGTTGGCTTTTTATTTGATCACCAATTTAGTTTTCCCTTTGTGACCATTAACCAGTTTATTCTGAGAAAAGGGGAACACCTTTTCTTGGTTTGTGATTTTTGGTTGCAAAGGGAGCATAAGTGTTTATGGTGGAAACCAGATCCAAGGTTTGAGATAACAAGTTCTTAAAGAGCTGAAATGAAAAAGCTCAACAAGGAACACTGTTTTGGAAGATGAATTTCAGTTAGAATCCTTAGTGATGTAGTTGAATGTGTCATGGTATGGGTATTTGCTGATGGGTGATTTTTAAACAATCTTTCATTACTCTAGACTTTAGATTATCTGGTTTTCAAACAAAGTTTATCAGAACCTTGTTTTGTTGGCTATAGTTTTTAACAGATTGATCTATGTTAGAAGAATGTTCTTTTTGTTTCGGAATGGTTCTAGATTATGAATGGATCTATGCTTATGGATGGTTCTATTTGGTGGAGGGATGTGTGTTCATAGACAGTTTCAATGTTCATAGATGAATCTGTGTTTTGCACCTTGGATGTTGGTTCTGATTTTTTGCCTGGCATGAAAGTCTTGTTTGTGTGGCTTGTTCTGGGAGGGAGAGGGTATTCTCTTCCTATGACAATCTCAGTACCGTAGGAGTTTTGTGTGGTTGAAATCTGGTTTCAGCAATGATGACATGCACATTGATAGTAGAAGCAATTGGGATTTGTTGCTTGAGGGAAGAATAGCATGGGTGAAAGTCTTATTGCAATGTTCTCATGTAATAAATGATGTTCTTATTAAAAACATGATATTTCCAGTCTATGACATAATTTGTAATGCGTTTCTAGTAGAAAACTATGTATAGCTTTTTTTACGGGAATATACTACTAAAGAGGAATAGTATGTGAAGTTATTCTTGTGGGTACTTGACTATAGGAAGAAGATTGAGCAGAAATCTCATACATGCTATTATGTAGTGAGTGGTTGACTTTGGTTGCAAGTTTGTGTGATGTAAGAAAGAATTGCATGAGTGATGTCATTCTTGTATATTGTCTTTGTTGTTGATGTATTTTAGTGAAAAGGAATAAAAAGCATAGGTTTAAAACTCTTACTATATTTGTAACTATTTTGTTGATGCTAATATGGTGAATGGTGGTGTTGTAGATACATGCTACAGGTAGACAACTAATGAGATGTTAATCATGATGGAGGTTATCCTTGATTGAATGAGATTTGTGGACAGCCATAGCAGATCTGAAATCCTTTAGCATGGAAGATTGGGCTGAGGTGTGATTGAATGTAAGACAAGAAGCCTTATCTGGCTTTGTCTTGCAGATTATGTGCTTCTGAGTACCTTGGATCATGTTTTTGTGTTTGGAAGTTGCTGAGACAATGAGAAGTGAACCATTCTGCCATGGAAACTGTGGATCACCTGTTGTGAGAGTTTTTGGTAGTGACACAGTTGGATTTGAATCCATTGCTTGCAAATGGATGATCTTCTGCAATGGATGTTGATGTCATGAGAGGCTCTTGGTTCCTACTACATACAAGCAATGTTAATTTTGACAATTCTTTGATCTATCAGTAGAGGATGATTGGTGTTCATTTTTATGAGGTCAAGGTCAACTTGTTGCCATAGAGGACTCTTATGCACTGAAAGTTCTTGGTTGTAAGTTGTTGGTTATGATCTATCCATTTTAGACAGATGGTCATTTGTATTGAGGATGTGTACTTCTAAGCTATGTAACCTGAGGACGCATCCCTGGCCAAAATAGGGACATCCCCAACAGGAATCGTTTCGGGGACACGGGGACAGGTCAGAAATGTCCCCCCGTCATCCCCAATTTTTTCAAAGAAACCAGAAACGTCCCAGGGACATCTATAAAATTCTTGGAAACGTCGGGGGACAGCTAGCCATCCCCTATGGCCCAGCAAGTTTCCAAAATGTCTACAGTGTCTAAATAAGCAATTTTTTGGGTATTATTTCTAGATTTTTGTGAGTTTCAGATTTGAATGATTCATATTCATTACTTAAGTCGCCCAGCTTAGGGTTTGATATCATCCAAATCAGATAGCAGCTATCCCAAGTGTGGCATTGTCCTTTGATAAGATTTTGTGTATAGTTTGAAGAAGCTTGTTTAGTAAAAATAGAACATATTTAGGAGTGCAGTTTGGATAGATTCTGGGCAATTTATAGTGCATTTCTAGATTGAATGATACTCTCATTCCTTTCTGAATACCTGCAACAGCAGCATTAGTCACTGCAGATACAAGAAATATTATTATTTTTCCAGCTGTGTTAATTTTACTTTGTAAGCAGCTAATATAGTCAAGGATTAGTATTATTTGCTTCATCATTCCAAGTTGATATTAGAAGACTGTACTTGTATTGCTTCAGTTTACAGCTGAGTTATTTGGAGTTTCAAGCAATGATATTATTATAAGCATTTCCAGAAGTATCTGTATGTTGTCCAATGTTGCAGTTGTGTATAAGATAGATTTTAGTTGATTTATGCTTTGAACATACTACAATTGTGTGACTTATTATTTGGCAGAAATAAATCAGTTCATTGCAAACTTTAGTTCATGGTTATTTTGTCATACATCTATTAAAATACACGTGGTGAAATACAACTTGGTGAAAAACACATAATATCCAGTTGGGGATACTTCTGTGGTATTAGAGTTGGTTTTCTTGCCAGCCTGTGGGAAGTTCAATTAAAACCAGCAAGTTAGCCTCTTATGCAGCCAGAGGGTTCACAGTGTTAAGGTTCTATGATGTATATGATGATTGCCTTATCAATGCTATCATATGAATATTTGAAATTTTCTATAATTTTTTAATTTTCCCTATTTTTTTAATAGCCGTCCCCTGCCATCCCCTAAAAAATGGCCTCCTTACCGTCCCTGTCCCTGAAATGCATCCCCCCGTCCCCTGTTGTCCCTGTCCCAAAAACTTGGGGTAACATAGCTTCTAAGTCATGGTAGATCCTAGATCAGATGTAGAGATTGTTGACATGATATAGGTACTTTGAATAGACTTGTCAATTGGAGACAAATGATCATCTAATGTAAAAATGCAAATAATAGAGCCATAGGAAGTTCTTGGAGCATGAAGTTTTTCATACACTATAATGTCCCCTTTTTTAGCGTGATCTTGTTTTGCAATGGTTAGCCCTTTATTGGACCCTTGTGGGCTAGCCAGATTGGTTAGAGGGTCAGTGATGCATTCTGGAGAGTTGGATTGTTCTTGTTTTCAGTGGACAGTGATTGGATCACAGCGAGCGTTGGCATTCCAGGAGTTCACAGCTTCTGACGGCACGGGATTATCCTGAGTTTTGAGCGTATTATGGAATTTTAAGTGATTAAGTTAATTATTTAACTTATACGCCTTTTATTAAAGTCACATTGACTTTAATAATATTTTAATATCACTTAAAATGTTCAAAAGAGGGATTTAATATTTTAATGGCTTAAAATATTAAAAGTGCGCCAAGTATTTAATTCATGAACTATTGAGATGAATTAAATATTAATTAAAAGATTTTAAAACCTAAAAGTGGCGTATTCTTCTTGAAATGCGTGCCTTTGCATAAAAGGGCATTTCTAGCAATTGAAACTCATATCTTTTGACTATTTCAATTTGCCTTGTGCATTTTTCTTCTAAGCATTCTCCTATGACCAGGGTATGATCAATTTGTCCATTGAGGAACGAAAAACTCTTCAGTGTTGAGTACTTTTGAGGCTGTGGAAGATCAGCTGAATCAGTACAGTTGAGAGCTTCACACAGAGGTTCTAAAGTTGCAGACAGAGATTTCATATATGCAATTGTTTGTTCTTTGCAATAATTGAGGGTTTCTACTGGTGGCGCATCCTTCTTCACAGACAGAGTTTTCCAGCAGAGTTTCCTTCCTTTCTTTTCATGGCCGTACGGCCTTCATTGGGAATTGTGCCTTGGAAAAGGCGTGTGAAGAAATAAAGTGAAACGCCTTCCTTTTGTGTGGGTTTTGGCTTCTATCATTGGCGCCTAGTTATTTCAGAACATTGTGTCCAGTTTCTGAGCAGGAGAAACCACTTCTGGAGTCTTGGTGTACTTGCATGCTTGATTTCATCATTTCCAGCTGTAGATCTGGCCATTTCTTTATTTAAAATAACTGGAGATTTTCGGGTATGTCTGTTATGCATAATCTAATTGTTTCAGTATAATAACAGCTTCTGTATTTCCATTTTGTGAGTTTTTGCTTTAAATTTCATTTTACAAGCAAAAATATGCTGCGCCCCTTCTCTTCTGTCTATTAAGAATTCTCTAAAAAACTAAGAAAACATCTAAAGACTTAAGAAATTAAGGGTTTTGAGCTGAGAGCCAGCAGGGCTCATCACAGTGGTATCAGAGCTCACATCCTGCCAGCTTGTGGGGTTTGAGAAATTTATGAGGTCTCACAAAGAGGGTTTTGGCAAGTCCTATTTCAGAGGGGGTCCTAGAAATCAGAGAGGTGATCAAAATCCTTTCCCACCATTTCCGTTTGCAGATCAGGAGGAGGATTTAGATTGGGATAATATGGCGAACAGGGCAGGAGAAAGTTCTCACAGGAATCCTTGGGATGATGAGGACAGAGAAGCTAAAGACGTGCTCAGAGGTATGGTTGCAGGGCAAGAACAAGTGGCGACTATTCTTCAGCAACTTAGCACAAATGTCCAAAATTTGACCGTTAATAGAACTCAGAATCTGGATCAAGATCGTGAAGGCAGTATCCATAGGGAGCCTTAGATAATTATAGATCCAGTACGCACCTATGAGAGAGCTACATATCCTACGTTCACCAGAGATGATGCTGAGGAAGTGGACGAAGCTGAACAAGGTGGTGAGATTAATTTTGCAGATAATATTATGGCTATGCATGATGAGTGGGATAATTTGCCACCGAGGGTTAAGGAACACCTTAACTTCGACAGATTCATGAGCCAGAAGAGAGAACACACCAGAAGCAGGAATGACAGGCAGCCTAGACACAAGCAGAATGATCTCAGACAGGCTACCAACAAACTAACCTTAGTTCACTATGATGGCAGTGGTAGAGTTACAGCACGTGCCTGGGTTAGTAAACTTGACACATTCTTAACACTACGCCCCATGCCTGAGGAAGATGCCATTCGATTTGCAGCACTACACCTTGATGGCGTGGCACATGACTGGTGGATTCATGGTATGGCTACACTACATCATGATAGGATTACCTCGTACCAGGAATTTACTGATAGACTGGTAGAGAGGTTTGATAGACGTGATCCTGAGCTATTCTTCAGAGACGTTGCTCAGTTGAAGCAGTTGGGTAGCTTGGAGTCTTATATTGGTGAGTTCCAGAAGCTCTCGGTTATGGTTACCGGAATCTCAGAGAGGAGACTTGTCATTCTATTTGTAGAAGGTCTCCATGAGCCAATGAAAGGTTGGATCAAGGCATTCGATCCACCTACCCTGCATGAAGCTATGACAAAAGCTCGTAGCATGGAACTTACAGCTTCACGTGGTAAGTTTACTTCAAATGCAGAAGCATCTTCATCCTATAGTGATAGCAAATCAGAACCTAAGGAATAAGAAAAGATTGATGAAAAGAGGAAGTTTGCAGCTCCTTTGGACCGAGAGACAATAAATGATTTGCGTAGGAGGAAGCTATGTTTCTATTGCAAAGCTCCTTATGACCAAAACCACAATTGTCCTCTTAAGCCTAAGGGTTCAAATAGACAAATGGAGTGGTTTTATGAGGGTGATGACATTGCTGATTTAACAGACCAGCAAGCTGGTTTTAAGGATGGGAGTATGCGATCTATCATTCTCGTCAACGCAAAAGGTGAGAAGATAGAACCGAAGATTCTAGAGGAGGAGCATGAGATGATTCAGGAGGATTATCATTTTGATTCTAGTCCCATGGGATCAGAGGGGTTTGATTGGGATCAGTACAGTTATGAGGCTCAGTTAGTACAAAATCCTCTTTATGAGACGGATGCTACATCGTCTTGTGATAATCCGCTCTTTGAGGTGGATGCTGATTCTACTCTTGACCCTGATTTAGGCAAGAGCGTTGATCATAGTATTGGAGATTCCGTCAGTGCATCGAGATTTCAGACAGAGCTCGTTGAGGGGATTTCCATTGTGTACATGGTTAGGAGTCTACACAGTTTCACTTTCAGTCATCATGTACATGACCTGTTTCAGATGCACAATTCTGGTATGCACGTGTTAGATATGTTGGATGATAGCATATCTCGTGCAGTTTTAGGGAGCAAGTGTTGTCAGCGGTTTGACTTGCTTGCTTTTGAGTTTTTCTCTCCTGTGACAGATGGTGTTGAGATTGACAGGGTACAGCATGATGATCCAGTTGATCAGATTTGGGAGTTATAGGAGATAGTTGATGACAGGAGGGACATTTCACGACACTATCCTTGCGATCCTGGTGGAGTGGTTGATTCCTTGTTGTTGAGATTGCTTGCGGACAAGCAATTTCAGGGAGGGCGGACTGTAATGTCCCCTTTTTCAGCGTGATCTTGTTTTGTGATGGTTAGCCCTTTATTGGACCCTTGTGGGCTAGCCAGATTGGTTAGAGGGTCAGTGATGCATTCTGGAGAGTTGGATTGTTCTTGTTTTCAGTGGACAGTGATTGGATCACAGCGAGCGTTGGCATTCCAGGAGTTCACAGCTTCTGACGGCACGGGATTATCCTGAGTTTTGAGCGTATTACGGAATTTTAAGTGATTAAGTTAATTATTTAACTTATATGCCTTTTATTAAAGTCACATTGACTTTAATAATATTTTAATATCACTTAAAATGTTCAAAAGAGGGATTTAATATTTTAATGGCTTAAAATATTAAAAGTGCGCCAAGTATTTAATTCATGAACTATTGAGATGAATTAAATATTAATTAAAAGATTTTAAAACCTAAAAGTGGCGTATTCTTCTTGAAATGCGTGCCTTTGCATAAAAGGGCATTTCTGGCAATTGAAACTCATATCTTTTGACTATTTCAATTTGCCTTGTGCATTTTTCTTCTGAGCATTCTCCTGTGACCAGGGTATGATCAATTTGTCCATTGAGGAACGAAAAACTCTTCAGTGTTGAGTACCTTTGAGGCTGTGGAAGATCAGCTCATAGTATAGTTGAGAGCTTCACACAGAGGTTCTACAGTTGCAGACAGAGATTTCATATATGCAGTTGTTTGTTCTTTGCAATAATTGAGGGTTTCTACTGGTGGCGCATCCTTCTTCACAGACAGAGTTTCCAACAGAGTTTCCTTCCTTTCTTTTCATGGCCGTACGGCCTTCATTGGGAATTGTGCCTTGGAAAAGGCGTGTGAAGAAATAAAGTGAAACGCCTTCCTTTTGTGTGGGTTTTGGCTTCTATCATTGGCGCCTAGTTATTTCAGAACATTGTGTCCAGTTTCTGAGCAGGAGAAACCACTTCTGGAGTCTTGGCGTACTTGCATGCTTGATTTCATCATTTCCAGCTGTAGATCTGGCCATTTCTTTATTTAAAATAACTGGAGATTTTCGGGTATGTCTGTTATGCATAATCTAATTGTTTCAGTATAATAACAGCTTCTGTATTTCCATTTTGTGAGTTTTTGCTTTAAATTTCATTTTACAAGCAAAAATATGCTGCGCCCCTTCTCTTCTGTCTATTAAGAATTCTCTAAAAAACTAAGAAAACATCTAAAGACTTAAGAAATTAAGGGTTTTGAGCTGAGAGCCAGCAGGGCTCATCACATACACACAATGTGAGCATTGGCTATAATTTGGGGATAATCTACTAGATGAGTGCAATTATCATTTTTCCTTGAAGACACACTCCTAGATATTTTGGCGCTATAGTTGGAATTGGGATAAGATGATCAGTTTTGCACCTATTGCTACTAGTCAAAATTTGGGTGAAGCCAGAGATCTCTTGGCTATTGGAGATCATGTGAAGTTCCCTTCCAATTATTTCTAACCGTCCTCTTATTTTTCAGGATAGTTTACCAAACAGTTGTCGTTCACATGAATTGTTATATCTAGTTAAATGCAAATGTGTATATTTTGGATTTAACAATTCTCCATATTACATTCACATATGTAATTATCTCATACAAATAATGATACCAACTAACAGAAGTTGTAAGCTTTCAACATTCATTCATGGCACTGACAATTACCCCTATATTTCAATTATCACAATGGCTACAAGTGAAGTAGAATATCTGTACTATTTTTAAACAATCTAGAAAATTATTTTAACAACTTTTGACCTTTCTCACAACTTTGTAATAGGTTCACTTGCACTTGCGCAATCAGCTATGCATAGCTTCACTGACGATGGATTGTGTAGATAGCATCCCCTATGGTCGCTACTGTGTATCTGCGGACCTCCTTCAATGTATCCGATAACCCAATAAAATTTGATATTCTATTCCTCTCTCGTAAAGTATTTCGTTCACTGCAGTGACTTCCACATTTAAGTTGACGACAATAACATATCCGCTTCCAAATTAAATTCAAACTTCTTTAATACTACCAGCTTCCCATATTCCAGGACATCTCACATTACTACTATGCATCGCCAAGACTTTCTAGTAACACTTATATCCTCCTTAGCATTGCCATATTATTTCAATTAATAGCGACGTCCCTTTATATGGTTAGCATTCAAAAATTCCCAATATCATTATATTGAGTAGACGCTACCATCTGTTTGATTCACAGATCCTCCATTGGTTTCTTTTTAGACTCCTGCAAGCTCCCATTCTAAACACATTCCTCTTAAATGAGGCGTTGATTAATAATGTTGCGGTGCCATTTCATTTTTGTCTACTACTTAGATAGTAATTAAAGGTCGCGCTGGAGTTTACGATTTTCCTTCCTTTAGCTATTGTGATATCTTCCCTTGTAATGTCCCCATTTTGGCCCTATGTTCTTCATTTGGATTTAGCCTATTTCTGAAAATCTGTAGGCTAATCTGAAGCAGAAAATTAGGGTTTCCTCTTTCAAATACTTTTTCCAAGGTTTCCTCTTCCAGATACTACTCAGTTGGCATTCAGAGGATGTTGTGCAAACTTACTATTTATAGCAGTTCACTATTTTTAGCAAGTCTATCTTTTAGCAGTATCTATTTAGCAGCAGTTTGGTTGTTCAGTTTGGCTTTCTGATGGTTTTGAAGCGAACTTACTATTTTTGGCATTGGCTATTTTTAGTAAGTCTAATTTTGGCAATGGCATCATTAGCAGCATCAGCTCAGGTCATCATTCTATTTCTGGCAGAATCAGTTTGGGCATTGGTTTCGGCTTTGGCTTCTATCTCTCTTTTGGACTGAGTTTCAACACTTAGTCAATTGCATTTTGTGTTTGTACCCCATGCCTAGTCATTGAACTTCAAGTTGTTTTCAAAATGGGGTCATGAAGGGGGGACGCCTCATTTAAGTTCATTAATGTTTTATTAATGTTTAAATATCTCCTCAAATGTGGGACAACTTGGGAAAGGAATACTAAGAGTTTTAATATTTTAAAAATGCTTTTGAGGTGGATGTCCCTTCGAGAAATTGAAGAGTTTTTTTATTGGAGTTACAAGTTGCTTCATTTTCCCAATTGAAGCTTATATATTGAGGCTTTCAGAAGAGTTCTTTATCTTTGGAAATATTGTAAAGTTATGCTGCTAAATTGATTTCACAACCCGGCTAAGGGGGAGCTTAGTATTTCACACCATTCTTGGGGCCTAAAACTATGGCACCCTAGATGATCAATTGGGAGTGTGCTTCATTCAGAAGTGCATACAGAGCTTCATCGTGGTGAAATTGGTGATATTCTTCCAGTTTATTACTTGCTGGTTTTTCAATGGCTGAAGTAGAATTTCAATTACAACTCTTTGAGAGAATTTTATATCATTATGGGTATTTGCTATAATGTTTTCTATGTTCAAGGAACCCCTATTGGTAGAGTTTCAGATTTTATGTTGCAGCCATTATTTTTCTATGGAGATCGCCCACTTCTAGGGCCGTACTTTCTTCATAAGTTGATATTTGGGATCCGTGCTTCATTATATTGGAGTTTGGACAAGTTTTCTCTCTTGTTGGGTATTTGCCTTGCTCCTAGTGATCAAATGCTTTCAATTTTGTGTGAGTTGGAGGAAATTCGAAGTAGATATGAGCATTTTGTTGAAGCACAGGTTGCTGGTCTGTATTTTTGTGAGTTGGAATTTTATATCAGACTTAATCCTTTCCAAAATTATGCATTATTTTATGGGAATCTATGCTGCTAATTCATGAGCAGTTCATTCGAAGAAGACAAGAGCTTTTGGGGCAAAGATATAAACAAATTATTGATGGCCAATTGCTGGTAAGAAATCTCAGTTTGTTGGTTCTATATCAAATTCATCAGTATATCAGATTTTTGGCTTGTTCTTTAGTAGTTGAGAAGTTTTGGAGTTTAGAGATTATCTTTCTTCATTTGGCTTTAGTAATATTGTAATTGCACTTGTAATTTGCAGTTATTTGTCATTGCAAGACTGTAAACAGTAGTACTGTTCTAGTCATTTAATTTGCTTCATATTCTCGTGTATAATTTCACATCATTGTAACCCCTAGATGGTTTACCGCCAATGTGGAGAACAAATGTTTAATCTTTCTTTGGACCCACTGTTAAGTGGTGAATCCCCACTCTTGAGTGGATGCTCGCCGCAGCGGATTAATTAGTTTGTTTTGTAATCTCTTTCCCCCCATTGATTTAGTGGAAGTGCGGAATTCTTTCATGGCTGGTTAACCGCCTAAGTTCATTTCAGTTTGTAATAAGTACTTTGCCATATGTTGGCACCTCGCCTTCGAAAGGATCTTGTGTGCACATTCTTGGCGTTGAGTTTATCTTTTACTTTCAGTTGAATTCAATTTCAGTTATTGAGTTATTTTGATCCTAGGAATCCTCTGACCATATGCCCACCCCTCCTTCTTTAGTGGTCTTAGGGTGCATTCTTGGTTAGAGTTACTATTCCGCATCGTTTCGGTTTTGGAGCTAACCTTAACGGGTGCATGTTGCATTGTAATTGATATTAAAAAAAATAAATAAATAAGGGGCATATTTCATCCCTAACCCACGCAATATCCAAGTGGTGTCGGGACTTAATATGGCGCTAAAGACAGTGGTCCGATACTTAAAGAAGCATCGACACAACAATATAATCCGGCTCTTATGCATCAAAACTTCCTCATAGAAAATAGCAACTTTAGTATGATATGCAGCTTCCCTATATAGGAATATAGAGAGATCTCTAACAAATTATAGTATTTCATAATCCTTATAACAACTGTTGATTTAAGGTAGCTTCGACCAGATATAAATGATGATTGCATTTATGCATTATCATCATTTATATATAATTGAAATCTACTATAATATCTGCAAGTAAGTTATTCGAAATTCTAATCATGAGTAAATTAGAAATCAAATACTGATCGAAGTTAACAAATACTGATCGAAGTTAACATATACTGATCGAAGTTAACATATACTGATCGTTGTTTGCTAAATACATACGGGTGTTTGGAGATTAGCCACCGATAATTATCGGTTGGCTGAGAGGAGTCCGCGTACTCAAAGGACACGTCCTCTCATGAGACGCGTCTCTACTTGAGGCATGTCTCCCCTTCAAGATATAAAGACATAATTCGATCTTCTATTGTAGTATATCGAAATACATTAATAATCTGCAATAAGAAGATCAGAAACAAAACATTAGAATTCTGACTTAGAATACATACACAGAATTTTTAGATTTAGGATTTGCTTATTCTCCACATAGAATATAATCTGATTAGATTTGGTTACATTCACATGGTATCAAAGCCAAGTTGAGAAAATCCGAATCAAATCTAGATATCAGATTATTTAGAAAAATCGTATTTTTAAGAAATCAAATACACATCACATTCTTCATAATGTCAAGTGTGATCAGATTTGAAGACCGTCTTGAAGGTGCAAACAACTTCACATCATGGAAATTCAGAATCATGATGATTCTAAAAGAAAATGAGTTAGACTCATTTGTGAAAGAAACAAGAGAGAACCAGAGGATGATCCAGAGAAAACTCAATGGATTGAGAACAATGAGAAAACCATGAAAATTTTAGTAGATGCAGTTAGAGACCATATAGTACCTATTTTGTCAAAACATGAGACTGCATATCTAATGTTTAAATCCCTTGAGAGCACCTTTGAAATAAACAACACTAGTAGGACCCTTGCATTAAAAAGGCAACTTAACAATGTTCAAATAAACAAAGGAGAATTTATCAATGCATACTTCATGAGAATCACTGAACTAAGAGATCAACTATCAACAATTGGATATCAAATTGATAGCAAGGAGTTAACACTAATAGCTCTAGGAGGCCTACCAAACTCATGGGAGTCATTTGTTCAAGGGATAAGTGCAAGATCTAAACTCCCTAAATTTGATAGGCTAAGAACGGACTGCTTAAAAGAAGAAGCGAGACTCTTGACAAAAGAAAACAAGCAAAAACCCATAGATGACGATATTCATGTGTTAAACACAAATTCTCATAAGAAAAGTAAGAAGAAAAACTTCAAGAGAAAGAAGAATTCTTATGGGAAGGGATCATCCAAGAAAAGGAAAGACATCTCCCAAATACAATGTTTCAGATGTGATCAATATGGACACTATCCAATGAAGTTCCCTAATAGAACAAAACAACAAGCATCCTTTGCTAAAGTGGAAAAAACAAATACAGACTATGACTCTAAGAAATTTGTCTTCTATTCAGCCTTATCAAGTCAAGTATCTAACAATATCAACAACTGGGTAATTGATAGTGGTGCATCAAGGCATATCACAGGGCTTAGAGAACACCTAGATACTATGACCGAAGAAACTGATGAAGAAGTAACTATTGGGGATGATTCTACACATCCCGTAAAAGGGGTTGGAACTTGCACCATCAAATTGAATTATGGTCTCTCCCTACAACTCACTGGAGTCTTAATTGTACCAAGAATAAAGAGGAATCTAATATCCATCTCTGCTCTTGAAGACAATGGATATAGGGTTACCTTTATGGATGGAAAAGTTTTGGCATGGCCAAAGAACTCCACTATAAAGAAAGCACAAACTATAGGTATAAGACAAGGTTATCTTTACAGACTGTGCACTGACATTAAACAATCCCTTACCCTTGAGACTTCAAATTCAAATGAAATTTGGCATCGAAGATTAGGACATATTCATTTTCGTGCCCTACCCTCTATGGAAAAAATAGAAACTGGATTGCCTAAATTAAAACAAATTCATGAAGGAGCTTGTAAAGGGTGTGCCCTAGGAAAGAATACAAAGGAATCCTTCCAAAATAGTTTGAGTAAAACCAAAAATGTGTTAGACCTGGTCCACTCTGACTTATGTGGACCCATGTTTGTACCCTCCATGGTAGGCTTCCTATATTATGTAATATTTATAGATGACTTCTCTAGGAAGACCTAGATTTATTTTCTTAAGTGTAAAGAGTCAATAGAAATCCTTAAAAGGTTTAAGGAGTTCAAAGCTCTTACTGGAAACTTCTCCAGGAAGAAAATCAAAATTTTAAGGACAGACAATGGGAAGGAATACACCTCTGAAATTGTAATGTCCCCATTTTGGCCATACGCTCTTCTTTGACTGATAGCCTATTTCCGGAAATCCGTAGGTTGATCAAAAGTGAAATTAGGGTTTCCTTGCTTGGAGGTTTGTGGCATTTCTAGGTATTTACTATTTTTAGTAAATACTAATTTTGGCAGTGGTTCAGTTGTCAGCTTTCATTAAGTCTTGCTTCTAGCTCAGTTCTGCTTTCTGTTGGTTTTGAGGTAAACTTACTATTTTGGCAGTGGCTATTTTTAGTAAGTCTAATTTTGGCAGTGGCATCATCAGCAGTTCAACTCGGATCATCTTGTTATCCATCAGTCTCAATTTGGCTTTGGGTTTGGTTTTCTCCTTGGACTGAGTTTCAGACTTAGTCAATTTTCATGTCTTGAAGTTGTACCCCATGCCTAGGTTTGATGACTTCAGGTTGTTTTAAAGAAGGGGACATAAAGGGGTCAAGTGAGCATTTAATTATTTAATAAATGCTTTATTGTTGCAATATGAAATGGATGCCTAAAGGGGAAGTTGAATGATATTTTATTATTTCAAAAGTAAAAGGCAAAAAGGTGGCGTCCCTTTTGGAAGTTGAAGTGATTCAACTTCTTGGAATTTGAAGAGTTCTTGTTGCTTCATTTGCCAACAAAAGCTTATATATTGCTGCTGTTTGAAGAGCTGATTATCTATGAATTTATGCTAATGTTATGCTGTCGAAATGACAACTTGGTTTTTACTTCGAGGGATGCTTACCTCCTAGTTTCAATCCAATTTCGTGTTTGAAATACAACACCTAGTTGGTTTTCATTGCTGCTTCTCATCCAGACTAGCAGATTGAGCTCAACAGTTGAAGTTTTTAATGATATTTCCAGTTTTGAAGTTGCTGATGCAGTCACAGCTGAAAGTGGTTTTTGCATACAGCTTTTTGTGTGAATTTAATTTGCTTGTGGGTACTTTTCCAATCCATTCCTACACCCAAGGCGACCATCTTTGGAGAGTTTCAGATTTTAATTTTGAGTTGTTGATTTTTACTTGTCAAAATCGCCCCTCATGAAGGCCGTACCATTCTTGCTGCATTGGGATTCGTGTAAGAATTAAATTACGAGTTTTTGTTGCTGTTTCTTCATCTAATGTTGGGCGCCTATCTTCCAGCAGCTCATTGGTTTTCGTTTCACACAAAACGGAGGTATTTTGAGTGAGTTGTGAATATTTCTTTGAATTTCACAGTTGCTGATCAGAATTTCCAGAATTGTTATTTTACATCAGACTTGTTTAAGTTTGAATCTTCAGTCCTTTCTTCATCATTTATTGTTGATGTCTAACATGGAATCATCCAGTATCATGGTACATTGAATCTATTGTAATTTTCATGTAATTTGCAGCTCTTTTTCCATATTGTAAGACTGTAAACAGTAGTACTGTTCCAGTCCTTTATTGCTGCAATTCTTTCTTTAATTTCACATTAGTACCCCTGGATGGTTTACCGCCAGTGTGGATAATTGGATTTGTATTACTCTTGTACCCACTCTCAAGTGGTGAATCCCCACAACTCTGTGGATGCCCGCCGCAGCGGACGAATTGTTTTAATTGTAATCTTTTCCCCCCACTGTTTGGTGGTAGTGTGGAAATGCTCTTCATGGCTGGTTATCCGCCTATTCATTTCTAGTTTCAATTCAACACTCCGTCATATGTTAGCACCTCGCCCTCAGTGGGATCTTGAGTGCACATTCTTGACGTTGAGTAGTTTCTTTCAAGTATTTTTCATTTAGCTCCTCCACCATATGACAACACCTATTCCTCATTGGGATTGAGTGTGCATTCTTGGTGTGAGTTCTTTTCAAGTTTGGTTTTCTATTTGGAGCTAACGCTAATCAAGTTGGTTAAGTGCTGGTTATGTTGTGTTACTTCATCGAAAAAATTGGTTAGCATATTTCAGTGGTATCAGAGCAGAAGATCTTGCCATCCTGTGAATAAGACAGAGTCAGTTGACAGATGAGTGATAGAGAAATCAGATTCTTCACCTCAGTTCAGTTTAGCTTTCAGAAGTTCTTAATATGTTGCATTTTGTGAGGTCCAGGAATCGTGAAAAGTCAGATTTGATTGTCGCTTCGGAAGAATACCAGTTCAAGAGGCAATGTGAACATGAGGCTTCCATACTCCGTAAACAATATCAGAGCATGACAGATGAGTTTAAGAACGATGTTTCATTTGACACGTTTTTGAATTGTGCGGTGATTCATGACCCTGGAAAGTTGGCTATGGTCAACTACATCAAAAAAATGATTAAAGAGGAAGTAGAACTTGCCATGGTTGAAGAATCAAGGAAGGAAGAAGCAAAAGGATCTGTTTGTGGTTTGCAGCCCACAAGTAAGCAAATTGAAGAGAAAAATCAGTCAATTAGTGTTGAAGAAGACACAAGCAAGGTGCACATTTTGGTTCAAAATGAAAGTGGGCTTGATGAAGATACCTTGGCAAATGAGGAGATTAAGTTAGAGTCCCAAAATACATCCCTAGACTTGCATGGGATGGGAAATAATGAAGATTGTTATGGTAAGAAGATCATTACAGCAGTCTTGAGTCCTAATAAGGATTCAACCAATGAAGATCTCGAGACAAATGGCTTCTCAAAAGATGCTGGTGGAACAGTTGTGTGGGATAAGTACGTTGAAGAAGAGCAAGATGAAGCAAATACTAATGGTGTCTTTGAACCAGCTTATGACCATTACGAAAGTAATGTTGTTGATGGTGATTCCGATGTGTTTTTACTTCCTCTTGTTGAAGATTTAGTGAAGGATAATTCTCTACTTCTTGCTGAGCCAATTCCATATGAAGAATTAATGACAAGTGTCCAAGAAGACTTCTTTGGTATGTATGTGGGCACTAATGATAAAATCAGCAACACATCTACTCAAGATAATTTCATTGAAGAAAAGAATGACAAAATATTCAAAGCAACCAGCTTTGATGATTCTTTAATCCGATATAATGCTAGTGACTTGGGTGGTAGTGGGTTTGATTATCAAACTACATCTGTGGAGAAAGTTATAGATGAAGATTTCAGTTCAAGTGGGTTGAGGAGTGACTCATTCAAAGAGTCAATAGTTCAAGAGGAGCATGATGATCTCTTTCCTATTGATCATTACAATCAAACCTTTCACATTTGGGATCCGGGCACGATGTCACCAAGGTATGATAAAGAACCGGAGTGGGATAAATTCCCCTTTGATCCTGATGAAGTTCAAAAATCAGTTTGCAATGCAAGTAATGAAGTGATCTTTGGAGGAGAAGTTGCAGCAATGGCTAATGAGAATGTGATTTCTTATGTTGAAGAGAAGAATGTTTTAAAATCAGCAAGTGGTTTGGATGCCTTTCAGAATTACGCACAAGAAGAGTATGAGAACTTGAAAGGTCAAGATAGAGGTACTAATTTGTTTGAAGAAGTTCTCGACAAGCCTTCGATTCAGGAGTTATGCAGTGATAAGATTAGAAAGGAGGCTGATTTTGAGAATCAAGTCAAAGAAAATAAATCAGAAAAGATGATGTTTGATGAGCAAAGCTTCTTTGCTGATTATGAACATGGGCCTAAAGAGCTACAAGTTTTGAAGGATAACTTATTGGTTACAAAAGAGAAAATTGTTAAGGTGTTATCAAGATTTGATAGCACACACAATTGTATTGAAGATCTTTACTGGGAGCTGCAGTTTGAAGAGAGACAGAATGGCGTTAAGGGTGGAGACACTCTTTCCAAGGTGCAAACCATCAAAGAAGCATTGGAATCAATAAAAACAAATTATTTGCATTTGCTCTCAGATAGGGATGATGCCATTAAGTTTGCCGAGGAAACCTATGATGCCTATCAAGAGAAGGAGAAAAAGGTTGATAGTCTTTGCCTTGATCTTACCTTAGCTCATCACTCTTTTTGCAAAGCAGAAAATCAATCATCTATGTCAGCCACACTTATGGAACAAGAAGCTAATACAAGGCTAATGGATATCAAACAAATAGTTGAAAGAACAAATGAACTCCATAATGTTGAAACAATGCATAATGCCAAAGAGATTCAATATGTTGATAGTGATTGGAAGGTAAATCAAGAGTGTGAACTCTTGAGTTTGGAAGAGAATTTGCCTCAAGAAGGGATAGCTTGCAACCATGAGCTAGATGTGATGACTGGTAATGTGTGTGGTATTCATCACGCTACATTCTATGGATCAGTAACTAATGATGGGCATCCTCAAGTTGAAGAAGATGTGCTTGAATTCTATGGAGACACCAATGAAAGGGATAAAGTAAGTATTGTTGAGAACAATAGCCCATTATCTTCACCTAATTTGAGTAATCATAGGGTGATAGATAATTTCTATGAGAGTGTGCCATGTTTTGTGAGTAGTAATCATCCAGGGCCTTTTGATAATGAAAGCATAAGTGGAATCAAGGATGAAGTCTTCACATGGGAATTGTGGACTCAAGGAGATTTCTTTAGCGTTGGCTTCAAGGTGTCAATAAAACAAGTCTTGGTAGCTGCTGGTTACTCCATTGCAGCAGCAAAGAGTGAAGTTTCTAGACTTATTACTCATGAAGTTTGGGAGAAAGATGGACCAAAACAAATTATTTACTTTCTTGACAATTCGTCTCTCGAGTTGAGTGATGTTTTGGCTCATCCTAGTCCTTTGAGGGAATGGGAATTGAGGACAACATCTATTTTGTGCTTCATTGATGCTGATGTTTTCATGGATGGGCTACATGGGTTTATCAAAGAAGACACTAACTTCTTGAATTTTCATTTTGCTTTGATTAGTAGTTGGAGAAGTGTTGTGTACTCTTTCCGGTGCATTGGAGAACATTTTCAGTTGGGTATCCATGTTTGGAATCCTCAGTATGGTTTGATGGAGATTGTTATAAATAGAAAGAGGAATCTTTGGAAAGACAAGGATTCTATTTTCAGTTTCTTTGATGTTGTTCCCATCCTTACCACCCATTCGATGGTTCCTTTTTCTCATCAATTGATGGATTGGAGAGATGCTTCGAACAAAAGATGGTTTAATAATAGGTTGAAGTTCCTTGAGGGAATGTTTCCAGCCTTGGGCATGAACAGTTGTCATATTATGAATGCTGATTTCCAAAGTTGCAGCAGCTGTTCAACTCCTTGTATGCTGATTTTCCTAAAATCAGACTTAAATTGGTTTATTTCAGACTTCATGGGCAGCTGGTACATTCATTTTTTCTCTTCACAATCTCTTTTCAGTGAGGGTTTATGGCCTCTAAAGTGGGAAATGATGTTTCATTGTGATTCGGATCAACTTTGGATGATGTTTAAGTTCCTTTCCAGTGGTTTCCTTTGTACAATCTCTTGCATTAGTGTTTGGGGCAGCGAACCTTTGTTTGTTTGGGTTCAATTTTTTGAGTCTTTTGGGGAGAGATTGGTAGAAGTTTTCAAAAAGCTTCTTGATTATGTCAGAGTTACTCAAATGAGGTATTATACATCCTTGTGGAGTTTTGAGGATGCAGCTGCTATGACTTTGCAAAGAGTTGTTTTTTCCTTTGCAATTAGCTATGATGGACACACACTTGCTGTTGTGACTCGGTTTGTTACTTTGAGGAGTTATGTTGATGAGAATATTTTTGAGTTGCTTAAATTATTCTTCATTGTTCTCAGAATGGTGATTGACATTGACATTACAGATGGTAATTCCTCAGAGTTTATTGAGCATGAGACGCTGCTAGATTTTGATTCATTTCCTTCCATGTTGTTTGACTTGAATTTCAGGCATGTTATCACTTTGAGGTTGCAGGGATGGTTTATGCAATTCTGGTGCAGTGATTTCATTTGTGTGATCAGAGTAGAGCAACATCAGCATGATGGAACCTTTCCGAGATGGACATGGGACCCCGGGATCCTATATGTTTGGTGGGATCAGTTTGGAGTGTTGTGGCATTGCTTGAGGACAAGCAATTTTGGGAAGGGCGGACTGTAATGTCCCCATTTTGGCCATACGCTCTTCTTTGACTGATAGCCTATTTCCGGAAATCCGTAGGTTGATCAAAAGTGAAATTAGGGTTTCCTTGCTTGGAGGTTTGTGGCATTTCTAGGTATTTACTATTTTAGTAAATACTAATTTTGGCATGGTTCAGCTTGTCACCATTAAGTCTTGCTTCTAGCTCAGTTCGCTTTCTGTTGGTTTTGAGGTAAACTTACTATTTTGGCAGTGGCTATTTTTAGTAAGTCTAATTTTGGCAGTGGCATCATCAGCAGTTCAACTCAGATCATCTTGTTATCCATCAGTCTCAATTTGGCTTTGGGTTTGGTTTTCTCCTTGGACTGAGTTTCAGACTTAGTCAATTTTCATGTCTTGAAGTTGTACCCCATGCCTAGGTTTGATGACTTCAGTTGTTTTAAAGAAGGGGACATAAAGGGGTCAAGTGAGCATTTAATTATTTAATAAATGCTTTATTGTTGCAATATGAAATGGATGCCTAAAGGGGAAGTTGAATGATATTTTATTATTTCAAAAAGTAAAAGGCAAAAAGGTGGCGTCCTTTTGGAAGTTGAAGTGATTCAACTTCTTGGAATTTGAAGAGTTCTTGTTGCTTCATTTGCCAACAAAAGCTTATATATTGCTGCTGTTTGAAGAGCTGATTATCTATGAATTTATGCTAATGTTATGCTGTCGAAATGACAACTTGGTTTTTACTTCGAGGGATGCTTACCTCCTAGTTTCAATCCAATTTCGTGTTTGAAATACAACACCTAGTTGGTTTTCATTGCTGCTTCTCATCCAGACTAGCAGATTGAGCTCAACAGTTGAAGTTTTTAATGATATTTCCAGTTTTGAAGTTGCTGATGCAGTCACAGCTGAAAGTGGTTTTTGCATACAGCTTTTTGTGTGAATTTAATTTGCTTGTGGGTACTTTTCCAATCCATTCCTACACCCAAGGCGACCATCTTTGGAGAGTTTCAGATTTTAATTTTGAGTTGTTGATTTTTACTTGTCAAAATCGCCCCTCATGAAGGCCGTACCATTCTTGCTGCATTGGGATTCGTGTAAGAATTAAATTACGAGTTTTTGTTGCTGTTTCTTCATCTAATGTTGGGCGCCTATCTTCCAGCAGCTCATTGGTTTTCGTTTCACACAAAACGGAGGTATTTTGAGTGAGTTGTGAATATTTCTTTGAATTTCACAGTTGCTGATCAGAATTTCCAGAATTGTTATTTTACATCAGACTTGTTTAAGTTTGAATCTTCAGTCCTTTCTTCATCATTTATTGTTGATGTCTAACATGGAATCATCCAGTATCATGGTACATTGAATCTATTGTAATTTTCATGTAATTTGCAGCTCTTTTTCCATATTGTAAGACTGTAAACAGTAGTACTGTTCCAGTCCTTTATTGCTGCAATTCTTTCTTTAATTTCACATTAGTACCCCTGGATGGTTTACCGCCAGTGTGGATAATTGGATTTGTATTACTCTTGTACCCACTCTCAAGTGGTGAATCCCCACAACTCTGTGGATGCCCGCCGCAGCGGACGAATTGTTTTAATTGTAATCTTTTCCCCCCACTGTTTGGTGGTAGTGTGGAAATGCTCTTCATGGCTGGTTATCCGCCTATTCATTTCTAGTTTCAATTCAACACTCCGTCATATGTTAGCACCTCGCCCTCAGTGGGATCTTGAGTGCACATTCTTGACGTTGAGTAGTTTCTTTCAAGTATTTTTCATTTAGCTCCTCCACCATATGACAACACCTATTCCTCATTGGGATTGAGTGTGCATTCCTGGTGTGAGTTCTTTTCAAGTTTGGTTTTCTATTTGGAGCTAACACTAATCAAGTTGGTTAAGTGTTGGTTATGTTGTGTTACTTCATCGAAAAAATTGGTTAGCATATTTCAGAAATCTTTAAAGAATTTTGCATGAATGCTGAGATTAAGAGGGAGTTTACAGTAGCCTACAACCCTCAACAAAATGGTGTTGCTAAAAGGAAAAATAGAACTATTGTAGAAGCTGCTAAAGCAATGTTGTTTGACCAGAACATAGAAACCTCATTCTGGGCAGAAGCCTCTAGAACTGTTGTATACATCCAAACTAGATATCCACATTCTCATCTAGATAACAAGACTCCCGAAGAAGCTTTTACTAGCATAAAACCTGACATTAGTCACTTAAGGATCTTTGGTTGCCCTGTCTACATTCATGTACCTAAAGAAAAGAGATTCAAACTAGAACCTTTTGGAAAGAAAGGGGTATTTGTGGGATATAGTGAAACCTCTAAAGCCTACAGAATATTCATACCCGGGCAGAAACAGATTGAACTAAGTAGAGATGTCATATTTGAGGAAGACATTGCATTCAAAAGGGCAAGGAGTTCAAATGAGATAGAAATTCAAAATTCCCCTAGAGTCTTAGAAGAGGAACCTACTCCTGAGATTCAGAGGGAGTATCTTGAAGAAATCATAAGTGAATTTCAATCTGCTTCAGAAGAGAATCCAAATGACAACAGCAAGAATAGACCACTTTGGGCTAGGAAGATGATTAAAGAAGCTGAGAATCATGCAGCACCCAAAGGAACCATTAGGGAAAGTAAGAAACCCAAAAGATTCTCAAGCTATGTTGCCTTAATGAATGAGATCATCAATTCAGAACCCACGAGTGTTACAGAAGCTTTCAAACATCAAGTATGGAAAGATGCAATGATGGAAGAGTATCAATCCATTTTGAAAAATGATGTGTGGGATATAGTGCCTAGACCAAAAGAGAAATTTGTTGTCTCTTCCAAATGGCTCTTCAAAATCAAACATGCTGCTGATGGCAGTATAGAAAAACACAAGGCACGTTTTGTGGCCAAAGGTTTCTCACAAAAGGAAGGTATTGATTATGAAGAGACATTTGCACCTATTGCCCGGTACACATCTGTGAGAGCAATGATAGCTATTGCAGCAGCTAAAGGGTGGAAGATCCATCAAATGGATGTGAAAACTGCCTTCCTGAATGGGACTATTGAAGAAGAAGTCTATCTAGAGCAACCTGAAGGTTTTGTGATACATAAACCTGACTCACATGTATGCAGATTAAAGAAAGCTCTATATGGACTTAAACAAGCTCCCAGGGCCTGGTATGAAAGAATTGACAGCTATCTCTTAGGACTAGGATTTTCCAAGAATGATGTAGATCCAAATCTTTATTTTAAGGCAATTAAAGGTGATATGCTAATAATTATTTTATATGTTGATGACCTGCTAATAACAGGAGAAGATCACCTCATTGCTCAAGGTAAAAAGGATCTAATTTCAAAATTTGACATGAAAGACTTGGGCATTTTACATTACTTCCTGGGTTTAGAAGTCTGGCAGAAATCAGATGGCATCATACTAAATCAAGGAAAGTATACTATTGATATTCTGAAGCGATTTGGGATGTTGGATTGTAGACCCATGTCTACACCTATGGAAACCAACTTACACAAATTAAAAGAAGCAGCAGCAGAATCCAAGTTTGCAGATCCCACTCTATATAGACAGATAATTGGATCATCGATGTACCTAGTTAACACTAGACCTGATATTTGCTATGCAGTGAATGCTCTAAGCCAATTCATGTGTGAGCCAAAGGAAATTCACCTTGTTGCTGTGAAGCACATATTGAGATATCTTCAAGGCACTATTGGATATGGTCTTCATTACAGAAATGACCAACTAGATTTACATGGATACTCTGATTCAGATTGGGTTGGAAGTGTAACCGATCAGAAAAGCACATCAAGATGTTACTTCACTTTAGGATCGGCTATGATCTCTTGGATCAGCAGAAAACAGTCTTCAGTGGCACAAAGCTCGACAGAAGCTGAATATATTGCAGCCTCTATGGGGGCAAGAGAAGCAGTATGGCTCCGAAAATTGCTTGTGGGACTCTTTGGTGAGCCTTTGAATCCTACTCTTATCCATTGTGATAATCAGAGTTGCATTAAACTTTCAGTAAATCCATTATTCCATGATAGATCTAAGCATATTGAGATCCCTTACCATTATGTAAGAGACATGGTAGAAAGGAATGTGATTCAGCTGGAGTATATCAGTACAAATGATCAAACAGCAGACATTCTCACCAAGCCTCTCTCCAGAATTAAAATTGAACACTTCAGGAAGAAACTTGGTATAGTTGAAATGTAATTTGATATTATGATTGAAATTCAAATTGTTTAGTTGTACTAATATATTTAAAAGATGTTTAATGTGTAAACTCTTTTGTCATGTGTGTGACTCCATGACTTTATGGGCCCTCTCTCCCCCTGTGTACATTATTGAAAGGTGACGATCTTTCTGATAATGAACACTTGTATTTGACATTGTAAAGTGACGACTCTACAATGATGAGTTGAACTATCATGATAGATATCATGTGACTTAATATCTGTGGACATGCCATGATAATATCTCGTGGACATTTTGATAGATATCATGAGACTTGATGTCAATTGAAGATCATTATGATCCTTATGAGATAATCATGGTGGATAAATATATATATCCGTGGATATGCCATGAATTATTATGGTAGACATCATGAGACTTGATGTCAGTGCACATACCATAATGAAGATGTGTTATGAAGAATGTCATGTGACTTGACAATTTTTGGAAACATATCATATCTTCAATATCACGTGTAAGGTGATATCTCTACTTACTTTTTTTGAGTTATCTTCCCTAGATAAGAGGGAGTGTTGATTTAAGGTAGCTTCGGTCAGATATAAATGATGATTGCATTTATGCATTATCATCATTTATATATAATCGAAATCTACTATAATATCTACAAGTAAGATATTCGAAATTCTAATCATGAGTAAATTCGAAATCAAATACTGATCGAACTTAACATACACTAATCGCTGTTTGCTAAATGCATGCGGATGTTTGGAGATTAGCCACCGATAATTATCGGTTGGCTAAGAGGAGTCCGCGTACTCCAAGGACACGTCCTCTCATGAGACGCGTCTCTCCTTGTGGCGTGTCTCCCCTTCAAGATATAAAGACATAATTCGATCTTCTATTGTAGTATATATCGAAATACATTAATATTCTGCAATAAGAAGATCAGAAAAAAACATTAGAATTCTGACTTAGAATACATACACAGAATTTTTACATTTAGGATTTGCTTATTCTCCACATAGAATATAATCTGATTAGATTTGGTTACATTCACAACAACAATGTCCTAAAACCCTTCAAACTGGAACATCTTAAACATAAATATTCACTCAGCAATATTAACCACACCTGCTGCATATAAGCAACCCCCATATATTCACCAGTTTGATAAAGATGGCAGCAGGTATTTGTCTATAAGTCAGTAAATACATAAAATATTCAGAAATCATTCCTACTATAATAGCTCAGCTCAAACCATTATATCTGTATAACTCTAAGGTACGACAATAGTTGGAGCAATGTAAAATATGGATTCTGGAATTATGTTATAATATTTTACCACCTCAAACTTCAAACCTTGAACCACAACAAAGAAAAATACCTAAAACTCTGAATATTCTGAAAATCTTCAAATTGTGATATCAAACCAAAAATACTGAAATTGGTCTTTATAAAAACTTCACCAAGTTTTGAAAATCGCCCAACCTTCCATTGAATGCTCAATGCGAATCCTAAATGAATCTGTCCTCTAATGGAGATGGGTTTCCGTCCAAATCCACCCTGAAACTTGAGGGTTTTCATCCTCAAGTTCTTAGAAAGCCAAGTCTCCAAATTCCGGATAATAAATTTTCCAAAAGATACCCCAATAAACTTCTCCACCACCTTTTTATATTTCACCACCTTTGATATTTTATTATTAAATATTTCTCTTCATTAAAGTAACTTATATAATATTTTCTCCCTTTCCTTTAATAAAGTTACGTTAATAATTAATTAATTAATTAAATATAAATGTCAACACAATTTTATATTTAATTAATTAAATTATGCTCCACCACGGCTACTCGGAAATCAGGAACATTACAGATCAGGTGTTGGAATGGTGACACTCTCAACATGCTTTCAGCAAGAAGACCAAGGAGACTACATGTAAGGCTAGACATGAGTTCAACATGGACCTAACAAGGAGATTGTTCTTGGAGAGAATCAAAGTGACTCAAAGCACCACGGAATGAGGAACAATCTCATATCCCCGCTTTCAAGGAGATCCACTTGACAAAGAATGATCTATAGGTATAACCCACCAGGTTTTCATTTGCATTCTTGTTATGTTGTCTTCTTGTGTGAATCAATCTATAGCTATGGAGATGTTACTTCTAAGGACTAATTTGAGAACTACAAGGCATGGTTTTGTTTTGCTTTGTTTTCTTATGAATCTTGAGTTGTGAAGTTAGTTTTGAGTTGAGAAGTATAGGGAATGATTAGTGGTTATGGTTTTGGAGCTTATCTTCTTGAGTTGATACTATGGTCATTTTTCCTTGAATACTCTTGTATATTGTGATGATGCAATTGGAATTGATTTGGCACGAAGTGATCGATTTTGTACCTATTGTTCTTGGAAGACTACTAATTCTTCAGGCCATGTATTGTTGTGCCTTGGTGACTTTGGATCTCAAGTCAGAGTCTAGGAATACATAGTTGTTTGTGGTTCTATTAATTTTAGATAGATTGTCCTCTAGAGGTGAGATTGTGATCATTTTTCCTTGGAGTTTCCAGATCTTGCAGTTTTGCAGTTGGAGTGTGTTGGCATGAGATGATCTATTGTGCATTTGTTGGTTTCAAACCAGTGGATCTTCATGGCTTTTTGAAGTTGAGTAGGTTTGTTTGGTAAGCTTGGCTTTACCCTATCGTGTTTTATGTCCTTACAATATAAAACCAATTGGGAGAATGTTAAGTTTAGGTGTGCTATTCACCTTGCAAGCCCTAATATAGCAATATTGTAATCTAGACTAGGACAATAATGTTGTACATTATTCTGTGTATGTCTCAAAAGATCATGAAATGGAACACCCATGTGTAGTTGGAGGCACATGTGGAATGAAACATTCTCTAGCGCACTTGGCAATATTGGTTGTAAGAGACATAATGTGGGAGGTTACCTTGGAAAGAATCATTGGACATTTGGCATTTTCATGTATGCATATAAGAGGAATGTATGATGACAGGTTACATGTAAGACAATCATTGTGCAAGTTATATGTTGACTTCTACCAAATGGGTTGCTTGGACTTGGTCTTTATCACCTTGTGTGGTTAGGTAAACCCATGCTCATCCTCTTTTTCCTTTGTGTCGGGCTGCTTTGTCCTATTTAGAAAAAGATGGTTTTCGAGGGAAGAGTGTGCAACATTCTAGAGAGATTCTTGGAACTCCCAAACAGGTCATGTGGTTCTCTTGTATGGTTTTGTAATACAGCTTGGCGGTTCTGTGTCTTGCTTGGTCTATATAAGTATTCAAATGAAAAGTGGTAATGTGTAGCAAGTGGATGCATGGTTATGCTACTGGATTTCCTCTAGGATTGAAAAGTGTTGATCTATTATTGCTCTATGTTGTGACTTAGCAGTCTGATTGCGACAAGTTTCCAAAGGAATGAGATGTTGCTTGAAGAGTATGTCATAGAAATGGTGATTTTCTCTTGTAGAGCATGGATGAAGTTCTCATCGTGTTGTAGACATATTTTGGTGTTATTATGATAAGTGGTGCTTTAGAGGCTAGGCTTTTTACCTGAGGATTTTCTAAGAATGTATTGGTCTCTAATCTTGTGGGATGTGCTTTTAGTACTTCTCTCTTTCATTTACTATTCTGATTCTATTTCTAAGTGTTGTTTACAAGATCGTTATGCTGCTGAAATTTCATTAGATTTGAAAACTTGTAACAACCTCCTCATAGAATTAATGTGGAAATTGTTGCTTATTCCTAATAACATCAACCAAATTTAATGATTGAAAAAGCACAAAATTCCAGAACAAAAAAATCAAGACACTTGGTATTTGGTGATGCCATATTAGAAGTTTGGAATCTGGACTCAGCAACCTTCATTCGCAAAGGCACATGACTTGTTATGAGCCAGCTTAAGCAAGAAGTATGTAGTGTTTAATATTGTAAGTCCAAGAAAAAGAAATGAAACTATTAACAGAACATCTAAAATTGCTTCATGGAACTGAATGGCTGAATAGTTCAAGTCTAATGAAGTCAGAAAAAAAGAAGAAAAAACTACTGTGACAACTCCCGACAAGATACAGACAGTTACACATATTAGGAGGTTAGCATCCTCAAGAAGAGGCCTTCCTCAAAGTAGGTTAGACAAAAATGAAAAAAACAATATGATATACAGAGGACCACATATAAAAGTACAAGTGAAAAAGGATAAAATTTGCATCCTACCTGTAATCTTCATCACCTAAATATTTTTGTAGCTCAGTTGAAATAGGAGCTTTGAATTCATCCTCCAAACTGCGGTAGCGACAAACCTACATCAATTAAAAGGATAAAAAACAAATCTTTAACAAGGAAATAATAATATTCAATATGATTTATCTTCAGCATCTATTTCTCTTCCCAGTACCTTGAATCAATAAAAATAGAAATCAATCTACCCGTGATTTAAGCTTCAAAAATTTATAGCAAAGAAAGAACAAGGATATCAATGGCTTTATTTCAGCATTCATAGGACTCCTCACTGTTGATACATAATAGTTCTCCAGTCAATGTGTTCAGAAAGTAAACAAGCCAAGAAAGTAATTATATAAACATAATTCCATCTCCACAGCTTTTTCCAAAAGTTCCGAAATTTCCTTTTCTACTCCATTCCAGGGAAGCAAATCCAAGACTTATGAAGTACGAATCAGAAGGTACAAGGGGGCAACAGTGATTGTTTCTCATGGCCTTATATCTTAAATTATCTAAATTCTTTTGATGGATTGAATCATTATACCAACCTGTGAAATCCTTAATACTTAAAGAATTCACCAAGAAATTGATCTGCAATTACCTCCACTCCCTTTGTAAACCTAATCCTAAAAACTAAAAAATTAACACAAAGAAAAGAGAGCTGATTTTCACAGTCAACTGGAGGAGCTGGAGAAAAACAAGAAGAAAAACACTCTGCTAGAAAAAAATCAGACATTGTAGAAGCTCGCATACAAGTTCACAGAGCAAGGATAGCCATTCAAGCAGCTCAAGACAGCAATTACAGCTGCTGAAAGGGAATGAGCACCAGTATAAACCAACTCAATGGTTGAAATAAGAGAGGTTAGAAGCGCGAAATTGGCAATGAAATTGAACACATTGAAGACTCCATGAGGAATGAGAAAACAAATTCAAATATATGACCAGAAGCAAGGAAGCAGATAGGAGGGTGTAGTCAATGTACAATGTTTATTACTATGTTTCGAAAATATTGGTTACCCAACTATGTATTAATTGTTTGTCAGCTTTGAGTAGTTATAAGCGTCGGTTGGTCGACAATTGTGTTCCTCTTTGCAACCATCGGGTCATTCAAATAGATTGTGAATCGTCAAAGAAAGGGGTATGATCTAGTCAAATCGACTTTGATCCTTGGTTGACCATCTCTGGTCTTCTTCTGTAATAATTTCATGTGTGAATAAAAATATATTTTACTCCTATATCTAGTATTCATTGTCATCTCTAATATTAATTCATGTATTCATTTTATCAAATAGAGCAATAGACATTTAGCGTTGTTGCCTTAAAAGAAATCAGGTCGAATTTGAGCAATTCATGCCCTTAGATCCCAATAAAGGCGAGAAGAGGCCACAAGGCAATCAAGACCATGAAATTAGGAAATCTTTAAGGATCATCAAGCAAAGGAAACAAAGGAGAAGATTACGAGAAACACTAGAGAAAAATACAACCGTATGATTCCCAAGTCGAAGCCCTTCTCGAGAACACGGTCAAGTTGAAAAGTCAAGACAACCTTTTCTAGACAAGGGAAGTTGGGAAACAAAGTCACATTCCTTCATAGGATTATACGAGAGTAACCTTCAGGGCATTAAAAGGTTGTCAATTGAAGGAGAAGAAGCCGAGCCAAGGGTGTGTAAAAGAAAATCAGAAGGTGAAACAAGTGCACAAAAGGTTGAAGTTGAGGGAAGAATTGAGGATTCCTACATGGCCGAGAGTGTGAGAGAAGCATTGGAACGTCTAAATCAAAACTCCCTAGCAACTAGATTATAGGCGCTAGGTTTGCATCAAAATAAAATCATGGTAAGCCCTATGGAGAAAAGCAAAAGTTGCCCAAGTTTATAGACAATGGATCAGAGGATCCTGTACGACATTGTAAGACTTGTGAAACAATATGGATGGCAAATGGGCAAGATGATAAGCCAATTTGGCTACAATATTTTCCAACCACCTTGCGAGGTGCAGCAATTGACTGGTATACAGAAATTGGCCAAGCCTCTCGAAATACACGGGAGAGATAAAGAAGGCCTTTGAAGAAGAGTTTAGATTGATTCATGATGATAATGAAATAGTAGCAGAAATTTACAATACAAAACAATGTAAGCATGAAAACGTACGAGTTTATAATTGTAGGCTCAAAGAACTCTTGGTAAAATTGCAAACAGAACCAGCTAACGGTCTAAAAAAGTGGGGGTTCATTGAAGGCCTGCTTCTATCATTAAGAAAAAAGATTAGTACAAAAAACCCTCAACCTTACACCTAGAATCCATGGTGATTAGGCTTTAATAACAAATGAAAGAAAATGAAGTATGCAAAAAATCCTACTACACTAAGTCTGTGAAAGGTGTGTGCAAATTTAATGACCTTTACAATTACAAGAGAGAAAACACATAAAACGTAAACCAATATACTGCAACACAAAGGTTTACACGAGGAAAACCCTTATAGGAGGAAACACTGTAATGTCCCCTTTTTGGGATAACCCTAAATCTGCCCTAATTTATCAATTTCAAGCGATCACCTTGGGTTTGGGAATGTTTATAGTGTGAGTTGGCCCCTCTGTTTAGCTAACATTGGAGTCTTAATCAGAGTCAAGATTGCCTTCTAATTCAATATATTCAAAGGACGCTTGGGACCCATGGTTTTAAGATGCCATTTTCAAGGTTAATGTACTTGATATTTAGCCTCTAATATAATTTAGACACCATATAGTGTATGTTGTTTCTAAAATTCTCCAATTGATTTCATGCATATATAGGTTTGCTAGATTGATGGTCTCTACTGTTATTAGCCCTTAAATCATACTAATCTACGGGGAGTTGGGTGACTGATTGCTTTTGATGTATCTACAACCTGGGTCTGTTACCAATTTCTCCCTAGGAGTGGTTGGATCTGTTTATACCGATGTATTACTTCTTCCGATTTCTATCTATCCTCCTTTTGCTTGATATGAGTTTTCCTTTATATAGCCTTTGTTGTGAGTGGTGGTGTCTTTTCATTTGTCTTTTCATTTGTCTTTTTATTCAACTAATCACACCCCTTCCTATATCGCTGCTTAGTGACTAATAATCATAAGTTAAGCTTATTCGAAGTATTGATTGCTACTCTCTTAATGATTCTTAAAGATCATATTGCCACGTATTTGGTCAATATATTACTTCCTTGTGATACGCAGGCACTGAAGTCTTTGAACAACTTATTCATTGATATCTTTAACAAGTCGGCGTTCTTGTCCTATGTAAATTACCCACAGCTATTATCTTGATTATTGCATAGATAATAGTCATCACTTTACAGAGACTTCCCGACAAGGAATCACATATGAGTGGATTGCAATCTGAGGTGATGGTCAACTGATGGAATCCTGCGTAAGTTGTTCCCGAGGGTGTGGGTTATAGACCTTTTACGAATTCCTCCTCTTTGTATATCTTAATCATGGGCGGCTAGGTACGTATAATCAGTGTAACGAGACTCGCCAAGACTCGACAAGTCCCGAGTCGAGTCACCCTAGTCGAGTCCTTGGGGCTTGGACTCGAACTCGGCCAAGTCTTGCCGAGTCCTAGCTGGACTCGCCGAGTTTGGTGGACTCGCCAGACTCGCCAAGTCCAAGAGAGTCTTGTCAGCAGGACTCGGCAACAGGCAGTGTTTGAAAAGTGTAAAAAATTACTTGAAATTTAAAGTTAAAACTTGTTCTTTTGTTACTTATTGTGAATTCAAAATGATGTAGGCCATGAAGGTTTGTATGGTTTTGGCTGGTTTTTGGCGTTGCCCCTTGACCCCGCTGGGGGCACTGCCCCCAGACCCCCGCAAGGGGCGTTGCCCCTTGACCCATAGTTATGAGACTCGGACTCGGCGAGGGTGACTCGACTCAGGGACTCAGGGACTTGGGACTCGGACTCGGCGCAGACTCGGCAAAATGAAAAAAAGTTGAAAAAACCCTAGAAATTTAGATATTTTTAAGGATTTAAAACTTGTTTCAAGCACCCTTTATTGAATACAACACGAATAAAAGCAAATTTGATCACATGCACAAGTATACAACAATCACATAAGTATAAAGTACACAAATTGTTGTTGCGTTGCTGAAGGAAATAGCATACTTAGATATATAAAATTAGTCAAATGTATACAAAAATCATGGAATATGAAATCCATGACATCAAATGTGCTACCCCTTGACCCCGCTGGGGGCAACGCCCCCAGACCCCCACAAGGGGCGCTACCCCTCGACCCTACTAGAGGCGCTGCCCCCAAACCCCCGCGAGGAGCACTACCCCTCGACCCACTAGAGGCACTACGCCTAGACCCCCACAAAGGGCACTGCCCCTCAACCCCATTAGGGAAATTGCCCCAATACTTGATATTATGGCTATTGCATCATCCATGACCTATCTTAGACACATTCGTAGGAAGGATGCAGGCTCTTTTGAGCCATAGACTTCTAGTTATTGTTTTGAATCTTTTGATATTTCATATTTGTTTGGAACATTTGATGTCATGGATTTTATATTCGATGATTTTTGTATACATTTGAGTCTTTGACTATATATCTAAGTGTGCTATTTCCTTGAGCAGCTCAACTACAATTTGTGTTTATACTTATATGATCGATGTATGCTTGTGTTAGTGACGAGGACCTTGATTGGGTTGACCGGGCAGATAGAGAGGCCGAGGCTATAGCCATGGCAGAGGAGGAGGCTAAAGCATGAGCAAATACATCCACAACTAATGTTGGTGAGGGTGGCATGGAGTCACAAGCAGAGACTATGGTAGTTGCTACATCATCTAGGACCCACCTTAGAGGCCTTCGTAGGAAGGATGCAAACTCCTTTGGGCCATAGACTTGTAGTTATTGTTTTGATATTTCACATTTGTTTGGAACATTTGATGTTATGGATTTCATATTCCATGAGTTTTGTATACATTTGACTATATTTATATATCTAAGTGTACTATTTCCTTCAATAGCTCAGCTACAATTTGTGTACTTTATGCTTATGTGATCGATGTATACTTTTGTATGTGATCAAATTTGCTTCTATTTAATGATGTTATTGAGTCTTTAAGGTTTATTCAATAAAGGGTGCTTGAAACAAGTTTCAAATCCTTAAAAATCTCTAAATTTCTAGGGTTTTTTCATTTTGCCGAGTCTGTGCAGAGTCTGCGCCGAGTCCATGCACCGAGTCCCAAGTCCCGAGTCGAGTCACCCTAGCCGAGTCTGAGCCGAGTCCGAGTCTCGTTACTATGTGTATAATATCGGGTTTCTTTAAATCGTCATTTGTGAATTGTGATACCACCGTATTCAGAAGTCATTCAGCCAACGTATATAATGCATATGACAACACCAGCTATATATCGACGACTCCAATGATAGTTTCACAATTCCACCAGTCAACGTAGATAAGCCAAAGCGACATCAGCATTAATGGATAACGATGCAATTATGAGTATTCACAATGGCAACAACAATCATTAATACCTTCGTAAATGCCCCCATGCCAATGAGAATATTTGGTGATATTGACACCCCCGACATCGAAATGTCATAGACAAACTAAGTCAAGTTGCTTTGATCAGTATTATTTAATATGGTCATAATGTTGATTATAATAATAATATTTATAATTATAATATTATCATTTACTGTTTATAATAATATTTTAGATTATCTCTATTTTATTATTTTTATTCTGGATGTTTGAGTTATTCGTATTATGATATTAAGATCAATTGCCAATATATATTATTTATTTATTATAATGGTTATAATATCTAGTATTTAATATCATTATAATTATAATTCTTAATATGTATTTTGTTATCTTTAGTGCCTGTTGTGATGTTTTTCACACATCGCCCCATTGCAAATGGGGACCCCCTAATTTTGGCTTTGCTTTTGGTTTGGTGTTGGTTTGTTTTTGCTGTTGTCTCTCTCTCGTTCTATCTGTCTTTTCGGGGACGTTCTCGTCTGTGAGCTTTAACATGAAATTTGGCCAGGTCTGGAATTAGGGTTTTTGTCTTTTGGTCAGTTCAGGGTTGAGTAAAGTGAATAAATTGAAAACTGAGCTTAACAATGTTGTCAGCAGACATCCAGCAGGCTCTCAGCAAAATTTCATCGGATTCTGAGATACTTACTATTTTTAGTAAGAGTGAAATTACGGGCAATTTGTCAGCCATTTTGAGATTCCGATCATCACACAGCATTCAGAGCATATCAGACTGCTCGCATGCCAAATTTGAGCAAAAACGGACAACTTACTATTTTTAGCAGTCTGGCTTCCGGCACGAATTTCAGGGTCCAGATGTAGAGGTTTTCTTTGCATGTCTGGATATTCCTTCTGGGTTTTTCGAGACCTTCGCGATGATGTAACATGCAAGACAAGGCGACCACTTTCAGGATTCAGCCTTCCGAGGCTATTTTTAGGGTTTGCATGTCGAGGTTTCTTTTGCATGTCGGGTGGACTTGATGGGTTTTCGAAAGCTTCGCGATGGTGTGACATGCAAATGAGGATTCTCACTCAGTAAGGAACTTGCTATTTTTAGCAGGTGTGTCGGCTGCCGCCACCCAGCATTCAGATTCACGAGCCGGTCACAGTGCTGCAGACAGAGTCAAACGGAGATCTTTTGTCGCATGCAATGCAAATTAGATTTCGACTTGAGCCTAAAATAGGCATCAAAGTCAAAATCTTCAAAATCCGGTGTAAACCACCGATCAGGTCTTGAGAGCTATCTATTGGTGAAATTGAGGTCAAAGCGGAGCACTTACTATTTATAGTAAGTCAAATTAAACATGCTAAAATAGTAAATCAGTTGCATGCGTCGGTGTCGCCGTGAGTCGCGTGGTGAGCGCCTCATTCAAATTTCAACTCGATCGGAGCTTGGGAGCTATCAAAAACATGAGCTTACTATTTATAGTAAGCCACCTTCAGAAACAGGCTATAAATAGCAGGGTGACTAAAAGTGGCAGTGCCGACAAATTGATAAAGTTTTGAAGAAGCTATGTTTAAAATTTCAGGCCATTCCGAGCTTCAAGAAGTCCAAATTCAGAAGGTTTACTATAAATAGCAGGGTATGAGAAGCTGGCAAGGACGAGAAAAATGGCTAAGTCTGGAACTTCATCCAGTTGCTATGGCAAAATGCGCCCAGCTCAAAGAGGCATCAAGAAAAATATTCCAGGTCACTGTTCATCCTCCTAGAGGCCTCAAATGCGCCCATCTTGAGAGAAGGTCAAACAAGTCAAAGAATTTTATCCTCCTCCCATGCTAAAATGCGCCCAAGGAAGAGTTGTAGATCAAAGCATAAAAATCTTCTAAGGCAAAGTTTCATCCGCCTCCACTAGTAAAATGCGCCCACTCACAAGAAAGTCAAGGGAAAGTCAAAGTGTCTCATCCTTCAGCATAGGCTAAATGCGCCCACATGCTAGCAAGAAGCATAAAAAATTCTAAGGCAAACTCGTCCTCCTCCTATGGCAAAATGCGCCCAAGGAGTTAACAAAAAGCAAATAGGTCAAAGAAAGTCAACGAATTTCATCCTCCTGCCATGCTAAAATGCGCCCAAGGAGAAGGAGGGAAGTTGTGAAAGTTTCTAAGTAAAATTTGTCCTTCTCCACACCTCAAATGCGCCCCATGCAAGCATAAGCTGGATAAAGTCAAACTAGTCAAATGTTTTCATCCTCCTCAAGGGCCAAAATGCGCCCAAATGCATGCAAGTAAAGACAAAAACAAGATGGGGAATATTCCAAGGTGGTCAAAGGCGTTAAAGACTTCATCCTCTTGTATATGCAAAATGCGCCCATCCTCCTCTATATCTCAAATGCGCCCAAAGTTGAGATGTGAAAGGTGAATAAAGGTAGTAAATAAGGTAAAAGGTGGGTGAAAATTCTCTTCTAGGCGTGGTGAGGTTGATAAGTATGCTAGGCGTGAATTCTAAATATCCTCTTCTAAATGCGCCAAGTACAAGATGATAGTGCTAATATGCTTGGCGTTGAAAATGCCAAGGTGGTGGATGTTGGAAAAGTTTTAAGGCGGGTAGAGTGTGAAGATAAAATGCTAGGCGCCTAAAGTTGAAAGGTGTTGGAGAATTTCCTAAGGCGTGATGAAGTGATATGCCAAGGGTGGTGGAAATAAAATGTTAAATGCTAGGCGCCTAAAGTTGAAAAGTGCTGAGAATTTTCCAAGGGCGTTGGAATTTCAAATAAAATTGCCTTGCAAGTATGGAGAAAAATGCAAAATGGTGAGTGAGGGGTAAAATGTGCCAGGCGCCTCTATAAAAAAAAATTTCTAAGTGAAGTTGATATTTTCTAAGGCAAAATTTTCGAAGGGATTCAAAAAAATTTCTAAGGCACAAAATATTTTCTTCCTTGGGAAAAACGCCTAAGTCTGGAGAGGTGGTGAAGTGTTAGAAAAATTTTTTTTTTTCAAAGGTGATGAGTTGCCACAGGTGAAGTCAGTGACTGCCAGCTTCTCGAGGTTAATAAAATTTTCCAAGTTAGAGCAAAATTCTCAGAGGGGATCAAAGAACGAGAATAAATTTGATGAAAGAATAATTTTCTAAGGTTCAGAATTCAGGAAAATAAAATGAACCCATTCGTTGGGTACCCATGGATTCGACGCGTTCTGGGGAAAATTTTCTTCTGGGTATCGAAGATTGTCGATGAGGAGTTGATTTTAAAGCCTTCCATGCTTCGCTGCGGCCTTCAGGATGGATATTTTTGATGGGCGCCAGGTTGATGAATTTCCTAAGGGAGATGTGAAAATTTTCTAAGGAAAATGTGAAGAAAATGTGTTTTCAAGGTGAAAATCCTTCATGAAGATAGTTTACTTAAGCCAGAGGTGGATAAAATCAAGGTTGACGGAGCTCCAGCAGGTAAAATGAAGTTCTCAAGGATGGAAATTTGGCTAAGGCATGAAGAATCATGAAGAAGGCAGAGGTTGGCTAGTGGTTGGCGATGAACGCTTGGAGATCAAAGCGCGAAAATCAGGTAAGTGAGTTAAGTTTATATCATGAAGTATTCTAATACCCCTCTCCTTGCTTGTTTTGCAGGAGAAATGTTGAGGCCAGAGCACGATGACTTGAAGTGGAAGCACGATGAAGATGAGTTACAATCTCGAAGGAGGAAAATTTGCAAGAAAATGGCTAAGTGTTAAGACTTAGTATAACTCAAAGTGACGAAGATGAAGACCCTCAAGTGGAAGAAATCAAAGAACAACGCCAAGAAAGAAGATCGAGAATAGTGTGAACGCGTCTACAAATGGAATCTTCTAGAAGGATGATGGTGGACATTATGGCGCATTTATTACCCCACTCTCCTCTGTGGCGGTTTTTAGGGCAATATTATTTAGGGCTGAGGTGGCACGATTCTGGCCACTCTATTGATTGTAACCCTAGCCGTCTTTTGGGACTTGGCTAGCTATATAAAGGGGGAGTCCCCCTCATTTGTAACTCATTAGAAAGTAGACAGTAGAGAGGATCAGGTAGAATTAGAGTAGAGGGACAACTTAGAAGTAGCTTAGAAGTAGATTGATAGTGTAGTTTGGAGAAGAAAGAAAGTTTTCCCTTTGAAAACTTTTGAGGAAATTGTTGTGTAACACATTTTATGATAATAGATCTTTTCATTGATGATGGAATTCGTCTTGTCATGAAATGCTAGCAAGGTTTCTTCTTCCTTTCGTATCCAAGTAGCTTAAATTCATGCAAGTAGCTTACTTTGGTGTGTGGTGTTTTACTAAGATAGCTTCGCTTTATTCCATACCACTAGCGGCTTGTTGATGATAAGTTCGCCTTGTGTGGTCAACTGGACATTATCTTGAGTTTAACTTCAGTTGTGATTTATATGCTTATATGCGTCGTTGTGATGGTGTATGCATGTTAAGTCATAATTTGAACATCTTTGCTATTTCCCTTGAAGATTGCACCGATTTTCTGAGGCTGTCCGACGGAGGCTAGGTGAAATCCGGTTGAAGTCTATTGAAGTGAAGCTCCACATATCCTGCATTTAGAATAGAACATAAACTTCTTAGGCCCTACACCCTTTTCAATTCAGTACTTTCTGGTTAGAATAGGAAACCCGCACTTCATAGATAAATCTTTCGAGCATTTGAATTCCTTTCTCCGCTGCCGAACAATTCTGTAAGTCCCCTTGAAATACCAGCAAATCACATCGAGCCAAACTGAGCCTATTCGCACTGAAGGAACCTTGGAGTTGAACGCATGAACTTTCTTGCAATCTTAGCATGCGGAATAATTTGATCAAGAGAGGATAGGGTAGCCGTTGGCAACTTTATTCTGCGTTGGTGCGGTCACGAAAAACACATCAACAGTGCCCCAATTTCGAGGACATGACAAACACTCCAAAAATAGAGCCACTTGTATTACTCAACAACTACAATAACAATACAATTGGAAAACTATGCTTCTTATAGGAGTATCACCAACATACAACTCTAGAGTAATTTCAATAGCATCATAACACCTACAAGATAGTCATCAAAACTCCATATCAAAGCACCAATTTATAGGCAAACAACAAACCACTAACTAAGAGTGGTTTTTCAGAACCATGTACAAATCCATGGGCCCAAAAGTGGCACCCAAAATGGCACAAATTCCACTGCCCAAATTGGTTGTAATCTTCCAAACTATTATTAGCAAATACTCTTACAATTTTAATAACCTATCACAGATTCTATCATATGTGACTCCGTAATTTGGGTGCCCAAGTTTGGCTTATTCAACCCATTCAAAGATGCCTCATGACTTGTCATAATGCTGGTCAAGATTCCAATGGAACTCTCCTATAATCATGCTCTTATGCATCATAGAATATGTCATAAGTAACTTGCATCGTACAAGGTCAAAATGACCCAAGATGTTCTTACAACTACTTAAACACATTTTTAGATGCCGACACATGTCCAAGAGTGCCACCTCAAAGTGGGACCCCCCACTCCTCATGTGAGGACAAAATAATGAATAAGGAATGCAAGGTTGAGATACATTTTCCCAACAAATTTAATGTGCAAGTTATGGATAGACAAGGCTTAAGGCATAGATTTGATTGAAAATAACATTTTACACATCTTGTAGGGGCATTTAAATTATCATTTTATTCAATTCTGGGAGGGGTCAAAACTGGAGCAAACATTGCCCACTCTCAAGTTAAGTGGCAAATATTGCCTCCTCTTCAATTAATTTTATCCAACTTTACCCCCAGTTATGATGATGGCCTAAGAGGGGGAGTCCCTAGAAGCAAATGACATTAGGCCAATATCTATTCCATATTCTTTGCATCCATCCTTTAAACAACATTAGAACATATAAATTTTACTCTGTTATTCCTCCTACAATACTCTAAACAACATGTCTACATGATTGTCTTCGTCATTCAAAATGTGAGTGTTAAGAATCTGGCGTGAGTATCATCATGATCATACAAACCAAACAACTCAGCTATGTGTAAAAAGATTCAATCATAGATAACAAATTTTAAATCCAGCAAGTCAAAGGAACAATAGATAGAAAAACTTTGGCTAAAGCATCCTGTTGCAGGCAAGAGGTCACGAGGTCCAGTCTCTCCCCTATCCCCATGGTACCGGAGGGCGTGTCTAAAAAAAAGGAAAAAGACAGAAAAACTCAGTAAACTACTGACTACATTCCAAAGAATGGCATCTTCAAGAGATTACCATGAAAAAAGTTAATATTAAAGAGATTTGGCAACTTTGCCTTGAGCTCAACTGATATGTAATTTCCATTGTATGACTAAAGTGGAAACTTGAAACTCTAATATGATTAAAAAATAATTAATGAACTCAAATCTGTCAAGAGGAAAGGGACAGAAAGCAGTAAGAATGTGGACTTCGATTCACAAAGAAAAATCACAACTCAATAGTTCACTTTGTAAGGAAGTACATAAATTCAGTAATTGTCTTCTAACACTTAGAAACTTCAGTAATATTATTCCAACGCTTATGTAGCCCAGACTCGACATTAATTGAACATTGGTAACAACTTGAATATTTACGCATTCATGGAGAAATTAACAACAATGGAGATAAAACCAACAGATGCATATAGAAACAGAATGTATATGTTACAATCCAATACAACAGCTATAGAAGCACAAAAGAAATTAAAACTTACTGTTAATTTTCTTGCATTTTTACAAAAGTTTTTAATGGCAGCCTTTGGAATGGAGTCAGGATCCCTTCCAATATTCTTTAGGATGGTTTTAACTCTAGATTCAACAGCAATGGAATCTGCTTCAGCCTTTGCTTGATAAGTCTTTTGCAAGTCTATATAATACCTGTCAAGAAAGTTTTAGTATCAGTAAACATAACAATATTTCTGTAAATTTCAGTTTCATCTTTTCTTCAAATAGTTATTGCCTAAGACAAACCAAAATGGTGTTTTGAATCTGCTTACTCCGTTAAGGAGGTCATATCAGGAATTGATCCCTCAAGCGGAGCCTCCCCCTCGCCTTCATTTGCAACAAATTCCTGGACAGAAAAATCAGACCACAGAAAGTTTAAGCATCAACTTCATTTGCATCATATTAACCCAGCATAAAAATAGCAAATCACAAATTTACACAAAGCTCTGCCTATTTTATACCCCAGTATTTGAACACTACCAAAATTGAAGCATAGGTCTCCCTTGACAGTGGGTTAAGGAATGATAAGTCTAAAAATCCTAGTGGTTTGGCACATGAGTAGCTTAATGTGGGATGCCAAGCAGAGCAGGAGAAACATCTATGATATTGCACACAACAAATCTCACTGTTCATGATGGCCTTAGCAGGAATAACCCTGGAAACATTAGAGGAAAGATCTGGTGGATCAAGTTCCAGATGAGGCACCTTCAGGCCTGTGCTGATGCCCTTGCTCATGCTTTGAAAATGCCTCTTCCAACTGCACCAACTCCCAAATCTCATTCTAAAGATGTGAAATATGCACACATCAATCTGGACTGTGCATGATTTATTATCTTGAGAAGTTGAACAAATGATGCACATGAATATTCAATATAGTTCAAGAATATGTATGACTAGTACCCTTTTCTAGGCTGATTCTGGGCCTATTAGAAAGCATCCTGTACTTTTCAAAATTTCCCAACCTTTTCAAAGCATAAATAAAAAGACATATGTTATGATATTTTTTATTTTAAATGGTTTTGTAGAAAGTCAGGTTTTGCTGGGTTAAATTTTCTGTTCTTTCCATGCCTTTGCTCACATGGCATGTTTGAGTAATTTCTGAGAGATAAATCATGAAAATTGCGAGAATTTAACAGAGTATGAGAAAGATTAAGGGACCCTAATTTCTCCTTGGTGCCTTCTCATAACAGTCACATACTGTCACAGTATATATAGGTTGTTTTTTAAAATGTTATGTGCTTCTGCCCTTCTCTACCTGGGAGAAAGTAAGAGAATGTGAATCATGTGGCTGCCTACTACTTTTGTAGCAGAGGGCCATGGAGAATTTGTTGAGTACAATTTCTTCTTTGCATTTTCATTGTTTTCTTTGAAGAATGAAAAGGATTATTTGAAGCATGAATGAAAGAAAGTCAGTTTGATCCTTATTTTTGCTTGATGATGATGATATGAAACTTCAAGTATGAAAGTAGAGAGAGACCATTGTTTTGGTTCTAATTGAGAGATTTTGGCAAGAGAGTGCCCTACTTGCTGTCCCATTTTCCTTAACTTCATAGTGCCTACTTGATCCAGATCAACTCAGATTCTCTGTTATGCAAAGATTAATTTTTGGAGACCATTTGTAGCTGCTAATAACTAGCTATGCTCTAAGGGTACACGTCCCCACCCCTGAAACCAGCATCCCCATTCCCCATTGCATTTCCAAGATGGCAGGACAATAGGGTACACCACCTAGCCATCCCCAATTTTTCCCAAAACTTTAAAACATCAAAATGGCACAACAAAATGCTAGGAAATGCTGCAAGAAGTTTGGCCATCCTAGGGATGGCTGGGGACATCTAAGACATCCCATGACTGTCCCGCGGACTTCAGGGGTCTTAGACAGAAAAGTGGAATTTTGCATGTTTGAAAAAAAAAAATACTTGAATCTATGAAAGAACAAAAGTTTAAAAATTAGATGATAACTGTAAATGCTTCAATTATCCAAGTGATTATTGTTGTATTATTCCTACAGTCAATCAATACATATGTATGTTTAACTTTCAGTTATTTCTCAAACTGAATTGGTGTCTCCTATTACAATTTGCCAACAACAAAACATTATATATGCATGGTTGACCTTTTAGGTCATGCTTATTTTGAGGAAGCACCACACTTTGTCATAAAAATGCCATTAAAACCCAATCTAGATGTGTTTGTTTTGTGTTTGTAGTTCACATGAAAATATAGGGCAAGGAGAATTGTAATGTCCCCTCCTAGCCTCCGAGTAGTGTTTATCCTTTAGCCTATTCCTGAGTTCCTGTAGGCTAAACGGAATTGGTAAGGGAACTCAGTTCCAATCCTTTCTGAGGGTTTTCGAAAGTTTTTGGTGGACTTTCTATTTTTAGCAGGGGGCCAGTTCAATACTTACAGTAAGTCAGGCTGCAGTATTAGTTTCCTCACCAGTTTGCGTTTTAAGAGTATTTGCTATTTTTAGTGCATACTAAAAATAGTATGTCTATTTATGGAAAGTTGGTCCAGGTCAGGCTATTTTCAGCAATGTCATTTCAGTTGGCATTGGGTTGCTAAGGTCAGATTGTTTAAATATTTGTATTTCATCTCTCGAAAATGATTTTAATAAAGTTATTTTATAACTTTAAATTGAGGGGCAGAGGGGCAAAGGGGCCATAAAAGTGTACCTTGCCACCTAGTTCATTCACTTCAAGTTCTTTTAAAAGCAGCAAAAGCACATTTGATGGCTAGATAAGGGGGATGCCTAGGAGGCTTAAATTGAAGTTTAAAATGAATTTTTTAATAAAAGGAAAAGGTAAAGGGCGTTGATTTTAGAAGGGGTTTAGGGTTTACTTGTGTTGGTCGCCCTAATTCCTCATTGAGACTTTATAACCTTTTGTTGAAGACTCATTTCAATATGTTGAGAATGGATGCATAAGGAGATGCTGCTGGAATTACTCCAGAAGTTTGCAATCAGGTGTTGAGGACAAAAACCCTTGGCATTAAGGAGCTGGCTTCAGTAGTGCAAGACCTACCCTAGCTAGTTGAGGTGTGGTTCCACGCAAGGATCACTTCAGAGCTTCATTATTGCAGTTTCAGTCAAAAAAATATGAAGATATTTGAGTACTTTTGATGGTTGATAGTTGGGTTTTGGCTTGTGGTAGCGTAGTTTCTTTTTGGTGTGGATTTGCAAAGTGCTTTGAGGTGTTTTCAGAGATTTCTAGGCATTTTGGTAGCTGGGTCCTGTTGGTATATGTTTTATCATTCACCGAACACACAGAATAAAGTGTCCAAAGACACTCTATCCTCTCTTGACCAAAGTCGCTACGTATGCTAAGATTGCGAGAAGATCATATGGCAACTCCAAGGTTTCTTTCGTCAGGTCTTGACATGTGGATAAGCTCAATGGGCGTTGTGATTTGCTGGTAATACACAAAGGGACTTACGTTAAAGAATTCTTCACAAGTTTGGGACTTAGACGGATTTATCATTAAAGGCTTCTTCAGTTGGGATTTTCAATTTGGATCTCAAAAAAAGTATAAAAAGATAAGGGTTTAGAGGATCTATTCTACGCCTAGGAATTTAAGAGACAGTAAAGATCCGGTGGAAGGAATAACCACGCTTTGTTTTGCCTCCTTGGGACAACTACACAAAGTGGGTGCAATCTTCAAAGGGTGTGATTATAATTTTCAAGCCTCGAATGAGACCGAAGTTAGGCATCCACAATCACAAGCTTAGGCTAACTTTACGCATCGAATGCAAATCATCCATCCGAAGAAAGTATGAGCAATATTTCACCATTTAATCTATACGATCAACCTCGCATTCACTTAACCAACATTCAAAGCAAATTCTACTCAATTTAATTCTAATTCTAATCTATGGTAGAAGAAGTTATGCAACCTTGCTTACTACTTGACAATAAAAGTGATTCAAAGCAAATCATGCATAAGAGTTTTTATTATCGGAAATAGTCTCAATGCAACAATTTCATACACTATCTCCACACTTTACAAATGAGGGGCGAGCTCAATTTATAGGCTCCCCAATTACAATTCAATGGCCAAGATTGATTTAGGATCAACGGCCGAGATTACAAACTAAAACCCTAATTAGGGTTTGTCATAGCCAACTACCTCTCGACCAATGAGAAAATTACATTCTGGGACACTTGTCCCTCTGCTAAATATAAACCAACAATAAAATAGAAAGTTGTTGCATGTTGATTTGGAACAATTTGATTGGTTGGAAGATGATGAAGCGCCACCTCAGCGTGCTGGATGTCTTCCTTGGTCACTTTGTTTTACTTCCACATGCCTGCCTTAGAATATCTTTCCTTGCCGATGACTTTGTCCTTCACGCCTGTTCCTTCCTAGCCTTGATCTTGGATTCGCTTTGAGACTTTGATTTCTTCTTCTCGCCTGTACTGGAATCTTTGAGATCTGGAAGTCTCCCCTTGGAGCAGATGTCTGGACTTGAAGTTGGTTGCTTTGAAATTCCTCTTGCTTGAACTGGGTTGATGTTATTCCTTTGGATTCCCTCTCTGAATTATCCAATTTGTGTCAAGAAATTGTCTAAGTAAGAAAATTGGTTTGGAACACCCTTCTTGTCACCATCTGATTTTGATTGGAAGCTTGTTTTTAATTCTTCAGGAGATGAAATCCCTCAAGAAGATGCCTTGATTGCTTCAACAGGTTTGGGATTGTAGATGAAATCCCTTCAAGATGTCTAAATATTCTTTCAAGTGCCTTGAATTTGGAGAAGAATGCCTCTGTTCTTGGAATTTTCTCTGTGAAGTATTTCCCATACTTAGCCAAATTTTGGCTATTCAAGTTCATTTTGTAACACCTTCACGCGAACTATTCAACATTTAGCCAAGATTTTGGCCATCTCGATGCTCGAATGAACTTTGCCTGTGGACTTGCCTTCAATTCTGAATCCGACTATGTAGGACAAATTCCATCCTTGGACAAGGATTTTATCCACTTCCTCTTTACTTTTCCTCTTTATTCCCCTTGTTTTCCTTCCAACACTTAGTCAATTTTCCGAATTTCTTCTCCTTGGGTGGACTTTACTAATACTTAAACATTTTTCTTTCTTAGGCCATGCCGGACTTTGCCTGTGTTTGGACATTCCTTGCTGGAGGTAAGTCGGACTTTTTCTTGCTTGTGACGTCCATCCATTTTGTTAACACTTGGAATTTCTTTATCTTCATGGCAGACTTTGAAACTTTTATTCCATGTTCTCTTTGATGTCTAGGCAATCTTTGAAGTCTTCTTGCCAAGGTCGGACTTTGGAGTTTTCTTTCCAAGCTTGAAGGCAGACCTTCTTCATGTATTTCCACTCCTTGGCAAACTTCCAAAATGTTTTGCCTTCTTCCTTTTCAAAGTCAGGTCGGACTTCTAGAACTTTGCGCTATTTTCCATATCTCCAAGGTGGACTTTGTGAATTTGTTTCCAAGGCATGATAGGCTGGGCGGATTTGACAAATTTCTTGACAAGTTGCCTTGGCGGACTCCATGAATATCTTTCCATGTTGCTTTTGGCATGGCAGACTTCCTTATGTATTTGCCATCCATTCTCAAGCTTGGGGCGGACTTTGGAGTTGTCTTTTCCATAACTAGGCCGGAGTTTACAACTTTCTTGCCATATTTCATTGATGTCTAGGCGGATTTCAACATGTGCTTTCCATTACTCCTTTGACACTTAAACCATTTTTTTTTTTTTATAAAATTTTACTCCCATGGTGTCAATACCTAGCCATTTTTGTAGAATTTTCTCTCTCAAGGCATTAATACTTAGCCAAATTTTTTAGTTTTCTCCCTCAAAGGCGTCCATACTTAGTCAAATTTTGGACCCTCTTGCAAGCTAGGCAAACTTTCTCAACCCTTTTTCCACTATCTCATGGGTGGGCGGACTTTATCCTAGCCAAGACATGACATGGTGGACTTTGGGTTAGGCTTGCCATTTCTTTATCTTGGTTGGGGCGGACTTGCTGATTTTTGTGCCATCTTCTATCAAGTCAAGGGCGGACTTTACATGTGCTTGGACGTCCCTCATTTATCTCCACTTGATGGCGGACTTTCTAGCTTCCTTTCCATTTGCCTTTCTTCCTATACTTAGCCAAAATTCGCAATTTCTCCTTCTAAAGCATCAAATACTTAGCCAAAATTCGCATTTTCCCTCTTCTTAGGCCTCCATACTTAGACAAATTTTGAATTTTCCTTCCAAGGCATCAAATACTTAGCCAAAATTTTCAATTTTCCCTCTTCTTATGCTAGGCGGACTTCACAAATGTCTTGCCAAGGCTTGGGCGGACTTTGGAGGTACCTTAACATGTTTTATCTAAGGCTGGGCGGACTTCAAGAGGTCCTTGCCATGTCCCTCAAATTAAGGGCCGACTTCCAAAACTTCATGCCATCTTCTCACTAAGGCTTGGGCGGACTTCACAACTTCTATGCCATGTCCCTCAAAATAAGGGCCGACTTCCTTGCTCTCATGCCACGTCCCTCAAAATAAGGGCCGACTTCCTTGCTCTCATGCCACGTCCCTCAAATTAAGGGCCAACTTTGCTAATGGTTTGACATTCCCTCTTGATGGCGAACTTTTCATCTTCACCTTCCCTTCTTTCTAGGGCGGACTTTGTTAATGGCTGGACATTCCCTCATCTCCATGGCAAGGGCGAATTTCTCCAGACTTAGGCACATTTGTCCATGAATTTCATGCCTTTGGGTTGATTTTTTTTGGTGATTTTCTCATGATTTTCAACTGATTTTTCCAGATTTTTCCCTTGCTTGTCATGTTCCCTTCTTAGTGACATCTCTCAGAGGACAGGATTGGCCTATCACACGACCCTCGTAGGCCGATAAACTAGATAGAGGGTCACTTCGGAGCTTGGCTCAGCTTCCGTCAGTGGAGTTTGATCAGTTGTCTTTCGTTCTGGCTCGATCGGAGACTATTTGCAGAATTGCTATTTTTAGCAGTTCCTGGCAGGCAGTGTGGGACCACTGCTATTTTTACCAGTTTGGTTGTGGCGGCATAAGGATCACTTCAGAGTTCGTCAGCATCAGACGGATCAGTCATCGGGTTAGAAACGAGGAAGATATTAATATTTGATCGTATTGATTAAATATTAATTAATTAATGTTTATAATATAAAGTTATAATTTTAAATTATAACTTAAGTGATTGCCTTGAAGGGTGCGCCCATCATCAGAAGGGGCCAAAAGTGACTATTAAAATATTATAAAATATTTGACGGAGAACTATGGAGAAATTGAAGAATTAAAAAAGTCAAATATCATTTAAATCCCTATTATGGTGGAAATCGCACTTTTGTGAAAGATAAAGGGTTTTGCATCGGTAATTGTGCCATTATGTGATTATTGATTTTGAAAGACTGATCAAATTGATCTGAGCCTGAGACTTTAGGGTTTCGCGTTCGACTTCCTTGGGGAACGAGCCATCTCCAGCGGAAAGCAATTCAGAGAGTGTGCAATATCACTTGATCTATTGCCAACAGAGGTTTTCTTATTCAGAGGAAACTAAAGAGCTTCAGAGATTGTTATTTGTCAGAGATTCTTCAGAGTTTTTCATCCAGACACTATTTGTTCATCAAGGCGCCCATCTCAGAGACATAAACATTGATATTGGGAGAAGTCCGTACAGCATTAAATGCAGATCTGACAGGCCGTACATTTCTGTCAGGGCCGTACCTCTGTCTTTTGGCCGTACTCATCAGCTTAAAAGAAACGCCTTGATCAGAGGGTTCCAGTTTGCATTAAAGGAGGCGCCAATACCACTGGGTCATTCTGTGCTTGCCAGACGGAGGGAGAAAGGGAGGAATCTACACAGCCGTACAATTCTGTGCATCTTCAGCAAGCTGTATTTACCAGGTTTTTACCAAATATAATCATTATTTCTTCTTGCATGTCAGTTGAACCATATTGTATTGAGCTATCGTGAATAGAAGATGAAACGCCTTCAATCTTAGTTGTAATTTCTATGCTCAATAGTCTTCTAGTATTTTTTATTGAATTTATTTCAATTTCCTGCAAAAGCCGTACTGTTCATTAAATGCCTCAAAAAACAAAATTTGCAAAAAAATCACAAAACTTCAAAAACGTCAGAAAAAACATAAAATTTCAGTCAAAAGCAGTGTCAGGGGGAAACTAGGGTTTCTACATTGCTTTTCCATGTTTTTTCTGATTTTTGCTTGAATTTTCGATTTTTACTTTGATTTTTCAATTTTTTGGTTGATTTTTGGTTCTAAGGATGGAAATGTTGACCCTGTTGACCAAGGTTGACTTTCTAAAAATAGAAATTTCTAAAAATAGAAAAAGCAAAAATCCCTAAAAAATAGGGAACCCTGTTTGGTCCAAAAATGCCAAAAATGAAAAAGCGAAAAAACAAAAAAGCAGATTCCCTAAAAAATAGGAAGTGTCAGAATTGACCCAAAGCACAGGCGATCCTCGTCTCCCGGACCTTTTGAGCATTTATGTGACGTTTACTCACTGATTCAGGCATGGATTATCAACTTGGCTCAGATGACTCTCAAAAGACTGACTTGAAACTCTAAAAAAATGATGACCTCATTGTAAAAAGACAAGTGATAAGCAGATGCGACGCCAAGGCAAAAAAAACGAAAGCAGGGGGTCCCCATTTGTAATGGGGCGATGTGTGAAAAGGTCATAACAGGTCCAAACCTAGATTTTGACCATAACTCCATTTTGGCTTCATAGAACGTTCTAGGTATTGGCTCAAAGGAAGATTCTCATCTAGGCGCCCTTGATAATGTATTAACATGAATTTAATGATGAAAAACTGAATTTTTAGAGCAGATCGCCATATCGAGGAGGCCGCCCAGTCTAAGAAGCATTTCCAGATTTCTGGTATGTTTTAATAAGGTCTATTAAACTGTTTGGTTTGGGTCTGATTGAGTGGGTTTAGGAGTTTGCAAGGGCTTGATCGTCTATCTCTTGGGGAAGAATATTGTTGTCGTATGCTAATATTTCCAGGTCTGATTTGTTATTTCTGAGTTTGAAAGTTTATTGTAAAGGACTGAAAAATTTTGTTATATGTTCAAGGCATTAAAATCTGAAAGTTATGATAATTAGCTTGTTCTTTCATGTTATATTACTGTACTTCATGTTATGAACATATCAGGTATGGCAAACCAATGAATGGCATTTGAATACTCAAACAAACACTCTCAAACTACACAAATAGAATATCAGAAAACTAGAAAAAATTAGGGGTCTTATACTACAGTGGTATCTGAGCACTTTTGATCTTGCCAACCAGTGGGTAAACTAAATTCATGAGCATTAGTGACAAAGAAAGGAGATATCAGGAGAGAGTTAGGAAGAAGGAAGAGGGTTGTTGGGAACATTGGCCTTCATCTGAAGAAGGACAACAATCTGAGCCTTATTTGGTAGAGTCATCTAGTTCAGAAAATATGGGTGATAGGGGAGAAGGTGAGAGACAAGAGGCACCACCTGATAGGATGATGTTACTATTAGATGCTTTGATTAGAGGGCAAGGGAGAGCAGCCCAACATGCTCAAGAAACCAAACAACAATTACCTTAGTTGATACAGAGGATGGATCAATTGGGACAGGCTAATGGTGTAGGGCAGCATAGAGCAATTAATCAGTAGAACGGGGGAGCAATGGCAAGGTCACTTATGCCCATCTTTCCACCTAGAGTAGATGCTCCACTTAATCCTAAGCTCACTATGGTAGAATAGCAAGAACAATTCAAACACGATTGGTTAGATGCAGGGCCTGGATTTCAACAGGACATATCACTCAGAGAGTACATTGATCTCAAAATGAAGCATACACCCAACCGGGGTAATAGGGATCAGCATAATGATTTGCATAGGAAGGTTGGGAAGCTTAATCTTCCATATTTCAATGGTTCAAGAAAGATGGTAGCAAGAGCTTGAGTCCAAAAGTTGGACACCTACTTCACATTAAACCCTATGCTAGAGTTGGAATCTATACAATATGCCTCTATCCATCTAAATGGGATTGCACATGAGTGGTGGTACAATGGAATGTTCACCATGGGACATGCACAAACAACCTCTTATGCTGAGTTTACTGAAAGATTAATAGAGAGGTTTGATAAGAAGGATCCAGAGCTACATTTTAAGGAGCTAGCACAGTTGAAACAGTGGGGAACGATTGACTCTTATGTTGCAGATTTTCAAAACTTATTTGTGTTAGTGACTGATATATCGGAGAGAAGACTCATAGAACTCTTCATACATGGGTTATCTGATCCTCTAAGGGGTTGGATTAAGGCTTTCAATCCACCTACTCTTCAAGAAGCCATAAAGAACGCAAGAGACATGGAATCATTTGCTTTTAAGAGCAAATTACAGACCAAGGGTTTGCTGCACAAAAAGAAAAAGGATAAAAAACGCATTACCAGGGAATATGAACAGCCTAAGCAACATGATCAGCCCAAGAAACATTACACAAAGATTGACAGTGAGACTCTAAATGAGCTTAGGAGGAAAGGATTGTGTTTTACATGGAAGGAGCCATATACCCAAGTTCATAAATGTTCAGCTAAGAGGAAAGCACTCTTGATTGAGTACTATTCAAGTGAAGAGAGTGAATCAAAAAAATCAAACTAGCAAGCTGATTCTGAAGATAGTGGGGATGAAAAGGCATTAGAAGAGAGTGGTAAAGAGGAAAACAAGGATGGGAAGTAAGCCCAACTCCATAGTTTTCAAAAAAATGAGTCTCTTCGCATTAGAGGAGTACTCAAAGGGCAACAAATGGTGGCATTAATAGATACAGGGGCTACTCATAACTTTATTGATGAGAGCTTAGTTGCACGTAGAGGCCTTCAAACACAAGAGGTGAGTGGTTTCCAAGTTATGGTTGTTGATGGGTTCACTATTCATTGCACTAAGATGGTTCCACAGTTCAGTATACAGTTTGGAAACTATGAAGTCAAAGAGGATTTCTACGTTGTGAGTATTGGAGACATAGATGCAGTCATGGGGATACAATGGCTACGTTCATTGGGAGAGATCACACTCAATTTTCAGACCATGGAGCTGAAATTAAAATCAAAAGGGAAGAATGTGGTCTTGAGGGGTATGTCTAATGGAGAACCACATGTGGTGTCTTTCAAACGAATGGAGAGACTTTTCAAACATGATTAGGTAGAGTGGACAGCAGAGTGTGTTATTTTTCCTACAGTTATAGAAGAGGTTAAGAGGTCTTATCCACCTGATATACAGGAGCTGATTACAAAGAGGAGTAAGGTTTTTGGTAGCATTCCTCCAGGTAGGCCTCCTGATAGAGGCATCAAGCATGTGATAGAGTTTGAGGAGGGAGCAAAGCCAGTGATTACCACTCCCTACTGACATCCAAAGAGGCTCAAGGATGAGATAGACAAGACTATACAAGAGCTTCTAGAGATGGGACATATTCGGCCTAGCAAGAGCCCATTTGCTTCTTCGGTTGTCTTGGTGAAGAAAAAGGATGGGACTATGTGTATGTGTGTGGATTATAGGGCATTGAACAAGAAGACCATTAAAAACAGGTATCCTATTCCACGCATTGATGAGCTTATAGATGAGTTGCATGGAGCAATTTACTTCTCCAAGATCGACTTGAGATCGGGGTACCATCAGATTAGAGTTCGGGAGGAGGATGTGGAGAAGACTGGTTTTAGATGCCATTTTGGACATTTTGAGTTTCTCGTCATGCCATTTGGCTTGACAAACACACCAGCTACTTTCCAATCATGCATGACAAGGTGTTTAGCAAGCAGCTCCGTAAGTTTGTTTTAATCTTTTTTTATGACATCCTTGTTTTTAGTAGATAATGGGAAGAGCATTTACAACACTTGGATGAGGTGTTAGGCATTCTTGAGAGTGGATCATTTTTTGCAAAAGAATCCTGGTGTGAGTTTGGGATGACAAAGCTATTGCATTTGGGGCATATTATCAGTGCTAATGGTGTGCGTGTAGATCCTGAGAAGATTAAGGAAATACTTGATTGGCCACCAACCACAAATTTGACACAACTTAAGGGTTTTTTTGGTTTGTGTGGGTTCTACAGGAGGTTTGTTAAGGGATTTTCACAGGTTGCTGCTCCACTTACTGATTTGACTAAGAAAGCGGCATTGACTTGGTCCAAATCAACACAAAAATATTTTGATCAATTCAAGAAATTGATGAGTTCATGTCCAGTGTTAGCTATTCCAGGTTTTCTAAGCCATTTGAGCTTGAGTGTGATGCATCTGGAGAGGGTATAACGGTTGTCCTCATGCAGAATAAGCATCCCATTGGCTTTGAGAGCAGAAAATTAAGGGGAAGTGAAAGGAGTTATTCCATATAGGATAAGGAGATGTTAGCCATAATGCATGCTTTGGCTAAGTACAAACAATATCTTGTGGGGGGCAGATTTATTGTAAAAACTAATCATAACAGTCTGAAATACTTTCTAAATCAAAAGGATTTGAGTGAGAGACAACAAAAATGGATTAGCAAGCTTCAAGCATATGATTTTGACATTGAATATGTCAAAGGGAAGCGTAATGTGGTGGCTGATGCACTCTCTAGGAGACCTCATTTGTGTGCATTTTCTGAGATAGCAGTGGATTGGAAGGAGAGTGTACAGGCTGATTATGCAAAGAACAACTTCACTAACAGCATTCTAGATGGTACTTTGGATGATGATAAATATAGCATGAGAGATGGATTGATCTTCTACAAGAAGAGAATTTATTTCATGCCTGAAACTAAGTTGAAAGAGCAGATTTTTAAAACCTTTCGAGACACTCCTATGGCTGGTCATCTGAGGTTTTATAAGACATATGCAGATCCGTGAGAGATTCTCATGGAAGGGAATGAAGGAAGACATTACCAAGTGTGTGTGAGTTTCAAGTATGCCAACAAAACAAAAATGCGCACACATACCTTGCTGGTCTACTACAACCTCTGCCCATTCCTACTCAAAAGTGGTAAAGTATTTCAATGGATTTCATCATAGGACTTCCCAATGTACAAGGGAAGGATTAAATTTATGTGGTAGTAGACCATTAGACCAAATTTGCCCTTTTTTTGCCATATCAACAGGATATACAATGTTACAGATGGCAGATTTGTTCTTTAAGGAGGTGTTTAGACTTCATGGGGCACCAAAAAACATCATAAGTGACAAGGACAACAAGTTTATGAGCTTGTTTTGGCAGGAGTTGCTTAAGTAGTATGGTACTGAGTTGACTCCCAATACAAGTTACCACCCCCAAACAAATGGTCAAACTGAAATAGTCAACAAATGAGTTGAGGGCTACCTTCGGAACTATGTTTTAGGTCAAGAAAAGGCTTGGGTCAGATAGTTGCACTTGGGGGAGTTTTGCTACAACTCCACATTCCACATGTTCATTAAGATGTCACCTTTCATGGCTTTGTATGGTTATGAAGCACCTAGCTTCATTGATTTGTTATTTGGGGATTGTAGAGTGCCTAGGGCAAAGAATTTCTTGCAAGGGAGCCAAGATATAATGAGATCCTTGAGAGAGAATATTCAGCATGCACAGAATCAGCAGAAGTTATATGCTAATCAGCACCGTATAGAGCAAGAGTTTGAGGTGGGTGACATGGTTTATGTTAGGCTGCAGCCATATAGATAGTTCACTCTCAAGAAGAGTGGAGTGGAGAAGTTGAAACCTCGTTTTTATGGACCATTCAGAGTTACCAGGAGAGTTGGAGAGATAGCTAATGAGCTTGAGCTACCTGAGGAGAGTAGAGTGCATAATTTTTTTCATGTATCATATCTTAAGAAGGCGATTGGACACAATGTGACACCTTCAACAATGTTGCCCCCATTGGATGAGGAGGGTAAGTTGGAGCTTATTCCAAAGGACGTGATTGATTTCAGGGAGAGGACCATCAAGAAAAGAGTGATCACAGAGTACTTGGTGAAGTAGCGGGACTTACTAGTTCAGAATGCTACTTGGAAGAGTGAGCAGATTTTACAGCATCTAGCACTACGATTGTTTGAGGGCAAGCAATCTTTGGGGAGGACAGACTGTAATGTCCCCTCCTAGCCTCTGAGTGGTGTTTATCCTTTAGCCTATTCCTGAGTTCCTGTAGGCTAAACAGAATTGGTAAGGGAACTCAATTCCAGTCCTTTATGAGGGTTTTCAGAAGTTTCTGGTGGACTTTCTATTTTTAGCAAGGGGTCAGTTCAGTACTTACTGCTTACAATAAGTCAGCTTGCAGTATCAGTTTCCTCACCAGTTTGAGTTTTCAGAGTATTTGCTATTTTTAGTGCTTACTAAAAATAGTAAGTCTATTTATGAAAAGCTTGTCTCGGTCAGGCTATTTTCAGCAGTGTCATTTCAATTGGCATTGAGTTGCTAAGGTCAGATTGTTTAAATATTTGTATTTCCTCTCTCGAAAATGAGTTTAATAAAGTTATTTTAGAATTTTAAATTTAGGGGCAGAGGGGTCATAAAAGTGTACCTTTCAGCCTAGTTCATTCACTTCAAGTTGTTTTAAAAGCAACAAAAGCACATTTGATGGCTATGTTGAAATATGGTGGCTTCGGTCCGATATAGAAATGATGATCATATGTATACACACATATATATTAATTGTATACATCATCATTTATATCGAAATCTACTACATTCCAAGTATATTATCGATCTGCATTTAGAGGTTATTAATTGCAAATTATTAGTATTTCATGTTTTCATATAGGATCCCGATCGAGCATCATTATCGGTGATCATTTCCAGATTGGATATTACTTATTTGTGCAAGATAAATTCAGATCGAACTTGGTAAGCATTTATGTTTATTAAGTAACAAACCCTGATTAGAGATTGAGTGTTTAGTTAAGATGAAAAGGCACAATTCATGAGACATCTCATGAACGGACATGCCTCCACTTTGTGGAGACATGTCCACTCATGGGATGTGTCTCTTCCTTATATATTTAATGTGGGTCCGATCCACAATGGGAGACATTGAAATCAATAAATGTTCTGCTCTTGTAGATCAAATACCATTAAAGAAAATTCAGACTTGTCAAACTCTTGGAGTTCAACATGGTATCAGAGCCATGGTTAAAAATTCACAAGTCTAATTTTCTTAATCTATATCCCCTTCCAGGCACATACTCCACCAATTCAAACGCAGCCGGGAGATTTCCGATGGCATGATGGCTGCGTAGCCTCCGCCTCTTGCCATCCTTATACACTACACTGCTACACTCAAGAAGGATTCGATTCTTTGAGAGTTATTCTCTTGAAGCCGCTGGCATATTTCTCTGCCATCATCGCAAACAGCATAGATCACAGACTATGCAGTTGATCCGACCCGGAAGTGTTTACCAGTGCCAGGCACGTATCTTAGGCGCTAAAGTCCAACAAATATCTTCCATCAGATCTGTGGCAAAAGTAGATCCATTGGGCTGATGATCACTTCCGAGATATAGGAGTCTCGATATATGTTGGTAGTGCAACTTTATGACATTAAAAGGACGGCTTGGGATTATCATCGGTGTTGATCATAATCACTAACATTGCTAACGGGAACCATCATTGATTCATATTGATCACTGATATTTAATTTATCGTGGCTTATCCAAGACCGGATATCAGGCATTTCTTATTTGGCCGTTGTGGTTAAATTCCTTTTATCATTGGTCATTTCGGGAGACAATAAGGTGACGAGAAGCAATGTTGGGAATTGCGTGATAATATTTGCATTCAGACCATTTGACGTGGAAGTTGACTCATTAAAGTCATTCATCTTATGTTATTTGCAAGAAAGTCAGGATATTTGAGGAAGACAGTTTATGATTCAATAAGTGCATGTGGTTACTGGGAAGCTTTCGGTGAAGCATCCTAAATAATCAAATGTTGTGTACGAGCTAGTCCGCGAGGTTGTGGTACTGGGTATTTGTAGTTTAGCGTCAACTTCTAGGAATTCCAGATAACGTATCTTAATGGGGTTCTATTCAGTCTGTTAAACATAAAATATATTTTTGCACTTTTCCGCACTTCAATGAAGTATATCTACATACATATTGATTAAAGTTGGAATTCGTATTCTCAATGAGAGGAGGAGACTAAAAGCATATAAGGAAATGGGCACTCAGGAATAAAGCAAAGGGGATCAAGAAACGTGTGAAGCAGAGAAGGATTGTGGAAAATAAAGAATCCTGGTCGGGTACAAGAGAAGCGTTAAACTTAGTTGTATTCAAGTGTGTACTCTATGATTGTAATTGTATTCGAGTGTATTCCAGTATATACTCTGTGACACATTTGTATAGCTCATGACCTTGAATTCAAGTATGTACTTCATGACAGATGTACTCTAATACATGACGAGGAAGACAAAGTCATCGCTAGGCAGATTAAAGGATGGCATCGAGTCAACAAGGCAAATCGTGGATGTGTTAATCACCGAAGGTTACAAGGATATCGCAAATGTCTGAGAACAAAGAAATGATTGGGGTTTTTCACGGGAAGAACTCATGGAGTGGAGTTAAAGATATAAGTGTTTGTATGCTCAGCGCTAACAGTTTGTGTGAGGGAAAAAGCCGTTTGTATTTCATCTCTGCCAATGAATCTATGAATAGAGACGTGAAGGCCTGGAGCAATTATATCGTTGCATGATCGGGTGGTATGAGGTTGACGTTGGGCATTCGATTTGCATTTGAGTGGGGGCACTTATAAATATATATTCATATAGTGTCATGTCAATCATAACCATCATTAGAACAGGGGTAATCTGGAGATTGATATTTATTCCTCGTCCTATGCATATTGTCACGACAAGACGTTGAGGGAGTCTTTCGGGTTTCTCCTGAAATTACTACATCTATTCTCTTTCGCGGAAGACTAAGTTAGAGCGAATAATATATTCGCCAGCACAGTCGACTATACTTGAGGAATCCGGCTATATTTGGGAAGCTGATCAGGACTATGCTTTTGCCATCGTTGACATTTTAAGTGCGGATAAGCCAAATTTATCAAGCTGAAAATAATAATCCTTATGAGGGGGAGATTTGTGAGTTGTTCTTGGGTGTTTCACTGCTGTCATCACAGTGTTTGTGGTTGCATGTTGCCATACAATTGCATAAACATATTGCTACCTGTCTGGAAAATACGATTCTATCACTAGAGGAAATATCTATTCGGAGCCGTGTTCGGTCTTGAGTGGCCTTGAACCTGACGAAGGAAGATTGTGGATCAAGATAAGTATTCTTCTGTTTATACTTTTGAAATCTAGGGTAAAATTTCAGTTTGCTAAGTTGTGCAAATCTGACTTTGGTTATTTTAATCATGTGTGTTTAGTCAAAATTGTGGTTTCTCTTGAATAAGAGATCTTTGTGACAAGATCCTGTGGAGATACCTCTATTCCTTGCAATTGTGAAGATCTCTGAGTGTGACTCTGAGATGAAAAGAGAACTGCATATTTTCATTGTGATTGGATGATCACTTTGATAAAATTCTCTTTGTGTTTGGACTGCAATGTTGCCTTGAGAAGGCTGGTCCGATATTGAATATGTTGGCTGCATAATGTGTGTTGTGCAGATTGTCTTTTGTTGTACTGAGATTTGCACTCTCGAGAGGAGTAAAAGACGGAAGGAAAAGTTATATCAGAATTCAATAAAGATAAGTTTATTTATCCCTTCATTCTGATCCTTTGATATATTTCCCTTTAGGTTGATTTACTTATTCATGTTTTAATATTGTTCATAAATTCTTATGTATTCATATTATAACTTGAGGTAGTAAACCTTGTATGATTCTAGCTTTAATATTTCTTTGGATAATTATAAACTGTTAGTAATCTCTCTCTAAAATGCTTTCAGGACAAGGTGATGAGAGATTGCTTAGTGATGAAAAGCTCGAGGCATCTTGTGAGGAAGTCATGCCGACCAAAGAAATGATCAAGCGTGAAGTTACAACTTGCAGCCATAGGATTGAGTTGGTGGCTAGAGGGAGTTCACTTCCAGAAGTCTTCTTTGCAAGCTCTGAAGCAGGGATCAAGAGGGAGTTATGTGACTCACTGAGAAGAAGTGAAGGTTGCAGTGTTGCAAGGCCAAGTGCTAAATCCTTGAAAGTCCTCTTCAGCTGCTGAGATCAAAATTGCTCAAAGACTGTCATCTGGATTTGATATTGGTAGCTCCGCAAACCTATTCAGAATAGAGTGATCTGCTATGAGGCAATCTTGGACGATGAGGTCAGGAGGTTGATGCAAGTGCTTGAAGATTCAGAGGGAGCCTACTGAACCTAAAGAAGATGATCGAAAGAGTACCTCTGGATGTTGTTTCAGGTTGAGGTCTGCGATGATATCCTGGTGTAGCAGGAAGCAATCTTCTGTGGCACTGAGTACAACAGAAGCCGAATATATTGCAGCCTCTATGGGAGCAAGAGAAGCAGTATGGCTCCGGAAATTGCTTGTGGGATTATTTGGTGAGCCCCTGAATCCTACTATTATCCACTGTGACAATCAGAGTTGTATTAAGCTTTCTGTGAATCCAATATTCCATGATAAATCAAAGCATATAGAGATTCCTTACCACTATGTGAGAGACATGGTAGAAAGGAATGTGATCCAGTTGGAGTATATTAGTACAAACGATCAAACAGTAGACATTCTCACCAAGCCTCTCTCAGAGTTAAAGTTGAACACTTCCGGAAGAAACTTGGTATGGTTGAAATGTAAGTTATTGTTGAGATTGAGACTCAAATTGTTTATTTTGTACTAATGTATTTAAAAGATGTTTAATGTGTAAACTCTTTTGTCATGTGTGTGACTCCATGACTTTATGGGCCCTCACCCCCTGTGTACATTTTTGAGGTGACGATCTTTCTAATAATGAACACTTGTATTTGACATTGTAAAGTGACGAATCTACAATGATTAGTTTCACTATCATGATGGATATCATGTGACTTGATATTTGTAGATATGTCATGATAGTATCTCTTGGACATTTTGATAGATATCATGAGACTTGATATCAGTTGAAGATCATTATGATCCTTATGGGATAATCATGGTGGATAAATGTATCCGTGGATATGCCATGATTTATTATGGTGGACATCATGAGACTTGATGTCAATGCACATACCATAATGAAGATGTGTTATGAAGAATGTCAAGTGACTTGACTCTCTTAGAAGCATACCATATCTTATGATATCACGAGTAAGGTGATATCACTATATACTTGGATAGTGTTATCTTCCCTAGCTAAGAGGGAGTGTTGAAATATGGTGGCTTCGGTCAGATATAGAAATGATGATCATATGTGTGTGTATATATATGTCAGTATGTACTGACATATGTATACACACATATATATTAATTGTATACATCATCATTTATATCGAAATCTACTACATTCCAAGTATATTATCGATCTGCATTTAGAGGTTATTAATTGCAGATTATTAGTATTTCATGTTTTCATATAGGATCCCGATCGAGCATCATTATCGGTGATCATTTCCAGATTGGATATTATTTATTTGTGCAAGATAAATTCAGATCGAACTTGGTAAGCATTTATGTTTATTAAGTAACAAACCCCGATTAGAGATCGGGTGTTTAGTTAAGATGAAAAAGCACAATTCATGAGACATCTCATGAACGGACATGCCTCCACTTTGTGGAGACATGTCCGCTCATGGGATGTGTCTCTTCCTTATATATTTAATGTAGGTCCGATCCACAATGGGAGACATTGAAATCAATAAATGTTCTGCTCTTGTAGATCGAATACCATTAAAGAAAATTCAGACTTGTCGAACTCTTGGAGTTCAACAGGCTAGATAAGGGGGACGCCTAGGAGGCTTAAGTTGAACTTTAAAATAAAAATTTTAATAAAAGGCAAAGGTAAAGAGCTTTGATTTTAGAAGGGGTTTAGGGTTTACTTGTGTTGGTCGCCCTAATTCCTCATTGAGACTTTATAACCCTTTGTTGAAGCCTCATTTCAATATGTTGAGAATGGATGCATAAGGAGATGCTACTAGAATTACTCCAGAAGTCTGCAATGAGGTGTTGAGGACGAAAACCCTTGGCATTAAGGAGATGGTTTTGGTAGTGCAAGACCTACCCTAGCTGGTTGAGGTGTGGTTCCACCCAGGGATCACTTGAGAGCTTCATTGTTGCAGTTTTAGTCAAGAAAATATGAAGATATTTGAGTACTTTTGATGGTTGATAGTTGGGTTTGGCTTGTGGTAGCGTAGTTTCTTTAAGGTGTGGATTTTCAGAGTGTTTTGAGGTGTTTTAAAAGATTTCTGGGCATTTTGGTAGCTGGGTCTGAACCTGGTTTTTGACCATTAACTCCGTTTTGGCTTCATAGATGTTCTAGGTATTGGCTCAAAGGAAGCTCCTCATCTAGGCACCCTTGATAATGTATTTACATGAATTTAATGATGAAAAACTGAATTTTTAGAGCAGATCGCCCTATCCAGTTGGCCACCCAATCTGAGAAGCATTTCCAGATTTCTGGTCTGTTGTAATAAGGTCTGTTAAACCGTTTGGTTTGGATCTGATTGAGTGGGTTTAGGCGTTGAGTTTGCAAGGGTTTGATGGTCTATCTCTTGGGGAAGAACATTGCACGTTGGAGACTTCATATTGCTGTTGTATGCTCATATTTCCAGGTCTGATTTGTTATTTCTGAGTTTGAAAGTTTATTGTAAAGGACTGAAAATTTCTGTTATATGTTCAGAGCATTAAAATCTGAAAGTTACAATAAATAGCTTGTTCTTTCATGTTATATTACTGTACTTCATGTTATGAACATATCGTGTATTGCAAAGCAATGAATGGCATTTGAATACTCAAACAAACACTCTCAAACTACACAATTAGAATATCAGCAAACTGGAAAAAATCAAGGGTCTTATATTACAAGAATTTATGGTGAGATTCCATTTTCAAATTGGAATTAAGTCCATAAAATACATGCTTCTGTTGACAAGGCAGATCACACACACAAAACACGGATCCATGAAAAGCTGGAGAATTATGTTGAAGCATATATTCCAGATCGGAAAGAATGAACTCCATAAATGGTACACTTTCAGTTGAGGAGGTAGTTCATACGGAAATATAGGCCTAAAAGATATATATACTGATGTCACTGTCTTAATGATATATACAGCTGTCACTGCTGTCATGATACATTTATTGCTGATTATTTTTAATTGCTGCTATATTCCTGTCAATATCTTAATTTTGACGTTACATATAGCTAAACTTGTAGAAATTTGAGTATCCTTATGTAATTATATATATATATATATATATACGCACTGCCAGTGCCAGGTCGTCCCAAAAATGGGCTCCCAAACTGCATTCACTATCCCAAAACACGTTGGAACATAGCTAAAAGTAGTATGCACGTGTAAAAGATTGATTATTGTCTAAGCTACTTAAAAGCTTTTTTTTCTTTTTCTTTAAAATCAGTATGATGTAGGAAATAAGCTGGAAGCTTCTGTTATGGTGCATTCTTCTTATTACTGACTCAGTGTGACAAGTAAAAGCCATCTGGATGTTGTCATACCACCAACCTTTCTGAGACTAGTGTCCCTTAATCCCTTTATATGTTTAACTAGAGGACTTCTGGACACAGGGTGGAACTGGAGGACTTTTGGGCAAACGCTGCTGATGAATATGAGGTCAGAAGAAGATTATGGTCCAGAATGCCAGTAGACTTCATGAGGGCGATTGAACTTTGTCGGGTGCCTGATCAGTTGCAGGACGATGGAAACTACATCCAGCCACGCTTCGAGGAAAGCCGACCTCTTCCTCCCGTAAGGTGGTCAGAGCCTGAGCACTCAGACTTAGCAACTTTGATGAGACCAGTAACCAAATACTCTCAATGGTGGGTTGACCATCATGTTCAGGAGATGAGACAAAAAAGAATAACGCTCACGTATGATTTACTGAACGAGACAGAATTGTATTCCTCCAATGCTGGCGCATCCCATCAGGATTTGGTTGAGATTGGAGAGAAGAGGAAGGAAGTAGTTCCAAGTGTAGAGCCTGTTCAGAAAAGACAGAGGGGAGAATCATCTCGTTCTGCAGCGTCTCAGAATATTGACGAACTAGTGGCCACCGCAGAGGAGTCCTTGGTTGAAATGATTGAAGCTTCTGCAGTCCAAGAAGAGAACAATGAGCCTATTCAGCTGGATGACGAGGAGCCATCATCTCATACGGGCACAGAAATATTAGGTTCAGATAGGGAGAGGGAAGTCCAAGATGATGACTTCGAAGAGGGAATGATTTCCGCCCTCAGAGGAGTCTTGGATGTTCCCAATGAAGAGAACGTTCAGGAGGGAGATGGCATTGAGCAGCCTATCATCCCGGATTGGCTGATAGAAAGGATGAAGATTCAGGCGCAAGAAGAAGCCCAAGAAGAGGATGATACTGCGGATTTCTTGGCAAGGTTGGAACAAGTTGCAATTAAGAAGCCTGCCAAGAAATTTTCCACCATTCAACGGGATGAGGCAGGCAGTCATTCCATACACATCGCAGTACCGACAGTGGACAAGCCACAAAATGAGATCACTCCTCAAGAGTATGCCATAACCACCATAGATCTTGGCCCAACTACAAAAGGTCAGGAAGTGGAGGAACTAGATAATTTGATCTCAACTGTCAAGGCGAGACTGGAAAAAGAAGTGGCGAAAAAGGAGTATAAAAGGGAAGTTGAACGCCTAAAGGAGTACATACGACATCTGACCCAGCCACTCAATCAGGGTGATGCAGTAGCTCCTCCTCTCCTTGATCCCTCACAGGAAATAGCCAAGGATGTAGAACACGGGATGGTCACAGCCAAGGAGGCTCAGGAATGGATGATAAACGAAGGCACTGAAGCAGCCTCGTTCATGGAGAAACTGGCACTTGCCTATGGGAAAACTTCTTTTCTTTCCAGCTTGTTGATATGGCGGAAATTTGGGACAACCTTCCAGATATTCAGGAAAGGCTTATTCCATGCCTTAGGGTCCTGAAGGGCATCCCAAGAGAAGAGTTGGTTGAAAAAAGGGCGCTTGTTGCAGGAGCAGCGTATGATTTTCACCATTGGTTTTGGGCAGTGACTATACGGAAAGAGGTTCTGGAGAGGGCGAAAGCGGATGGGCTCAGAGTGGAAGAGCAAGTCAAAGGAATCCGGGAAAAAATTTATATAATAGCTGCAGAGGTGTTTGACCGTGAGATTGTTCGGGAAAACGACATGCGGCTGGAGAGGTTGAAAAGTAAGGTTCAAGAGGTTTTCTTCTCGGCTACTGGACCAATTCTGAGATAGGACTTCGCAAAAATGGCGAGTCTCCTGGCCATCCAGAATGATTTTGTGAAGCAGGAGGCGGATTGGGCAAGCACCTTCGCCAAATGTGCTGAGGACTTGGATGGACTGGAATTCAGGATTAGCATGTTGTCGCCCGTCACGATGGAGGAGGTTGTCATGGTCGTGTCTAGATTCATCGAGCGCAATGCTAACCAAGCAGATAGGGACGCCTCTCCTTGATGATAGCTCCAACTGCCACTTCACTACCTGTTACTGATTGTCCACTGATTGATAACTGATGTTATTTTGGGCAACGCTAATTAGGGTTGAGTTGTAATAATCTTGGCCGTCGATATTGTTTTAATCTCGGCCCTTCATTTGATTTTTGAAACTCTATTTAAACTGGTGATCTCTCACTTTCATTTATGTGGAGACAGTATATGAAATTGTTGCATTGAGACTATTTCCGATAATAAAAGCTCTTATGCATGATTTGCTTTGAATAACTTTTATTGTCAAATAGTAAGCGAGGTTGCATATCTTCTTCTACCATAGATTAAAGTGAGAATTAAGTTAAGTAGAATTTGCTTTTGAGTATTGGTTAAGTGAATGAGAGATTGATAGTATAGATTCAATGGTGAAGTATTGCACATACTTTCTTCGAATGGATGATTTGCATTCGATGCGTAAAGTTAGCCTGAGCTTATAATTGTGGAAGCTTAACTTCAGTCTCATTTGAGGCTTGAAAATCATTATCACCCCCTTGAAGATTGCACCCACTTTGCGTAAGTTGTCCAAAGGAGGCGAAACAAAGTGCGGTTATCCCTTTCACCGAATCTTTACTGTCTTTTTAATTCTTAGGCATAGAATAGATCCCCTAAACCCTTATCTTTTTGCAATTTTTTTGAGATCCAAATTGAAGTCCCCATTGAAGAAGCTTTAATGATAAATCCGCCTAAGTCCCGAACTTGTGAAAATTTCTTTAACGTAAGTCCCCTTGTGTATTACCAGCAAATCACAACGGCCATTGAGCTTATCCACACGTCAAGACCTGACAAAAGAAACCTTGGAATCGCCATATGATCTTCTCGCAATCTTAGCATACGCGGTGGTTTTTCAAAAGAGGATAGAGGGTCTTTGGACATTTTATTCTGTGTGTTCGGTAGATGATAAAACGTACACCAACATGTCCCAGGAAGAATGTGGAGATGTGTTTCACAAAAAGGAAGAATGCATACCCCAAGTAGAAACTGTTTTTGAGCTTTTTCTTATTGGTTTCAAATTTTTATTTGAGAGATTTATTTTGTTGTGAGAAAAACAAGAATATTCTTTGTCTCTTCCTTGATGGACCCATTTATGTTCTACAACCCCATATATTGTGGTAAGATGGCAATGGATAGAGTATAATCCTTCTTCTAGGATCTAAACCTACATTTCTAAATTAAGAAAATAGATTATAACATGCAAAATGCAAGCTGCTAAATGCTCACAGATAGGTTCCAGAGGATTCAAGCCCTTGATACAAACATAGAAATAACTTCAGAATTTCTTTTAAAAACTAAACTCCATAGGGAAATGCAATAAATTTATCCAAACTATTTTACAATGCAGTATAGTCAGAACATTGGCCCAGCTGGCATCCTATGCAACTTAACATTTCATTTAATGATTTTCTTTAACTAAATTAGAACAAACTATAGATAATCTAGCTAAAATGTAATATCTCAATAAAACAGACAGTTTCAATCAGCCAATGTTTGAACTCATCATGAAAGATAAGTGTATTCAGACTACTCTATAATTGGCAGGATATCAAGGACATAGCATTACCTTCAAAGCAGCTACCAGCACCCAAAAGTCAGATGAATTAGAGTTTACTTCAGCCGAGCTGTCATCAATAATATAACGAAGATGTGAACCTGCAACATGTCAAGATTATTTGGTAAAAATGAAACATTTCATGTGAAATCCTCCAAAGCATGCTACTTCTCAAATTACACAAGGTCTGAGAAAAACATATTACTGTTAAGAGTTACATCAACAATTTTCACCAATACATCACATGTACTCTTTGAAAGATCTGCATGAATGTTTTCTGGCTGCCACTTCAACTACCATAGCAATATAAGAGGGTTAAAAACAGGATTAAGAAGGAAGCTGCAACCATATTAGATATACAAACAAGTAATGAAGACAGGTCATGAGGTATTAAAAGTGATACCTTAAGGCTTAAATAACTGTGGATCTCAGAAATATTATAAGAAAAAATTAGACAATCTGAAAATAAATATGGATTAAAAAAAAAGAGAAAAAGACTTTTAAAGATGAATAAAAATATTAACATTCGGGGGTAAAATATGAAAGTGGTGAAACAGTTAAAATAAATCTGGTACAATGTGTTAAAACAATTTGTAAATCATTACTGTAGCTAACAGCAATAAGAAGGAACACAAACATAAATTAAAGCTTCAAAATAATTTTGAATAATAGATAAAACACAGTTCCTAAATTAGTCAAAAATAGTGCATGTCTCCGAGTTCTTAAACCACAAGTCTCTACAAAAATTACTAAAACTATTTTGTTATCAAACACTTTGTAAGCTTTCAATACAGAAAGTCACTTCTGGGTGAACAACAATCAGTGGTTCATAATACTTGAGACCAAGTCTAATTTGTATGTATTCCATTGAAATTAATTAAAAACTTCTTCTGCTCTGAATCTCTTGGATGCCTGTCAGGCTTTGTTTTTTTCACCTGAAAATGCCTAAACTTGCCATTGGATTTAAAAGTACTAAATAGCATGCCAAAAGTTTACAACAAAACCTTTTTTTCTAAAAAATAACCCTTAAAAGCTGCTCAAAATTATTATACAAAGCTATTGTATACACTTATACTAAGATGAATAGAAAAGGTCCCCTGTAAACATTTTGAATTCGTACAAATCAAAAGCACATTAAATCATTAATCTCAAATATGAAAAACATATCCTGAGAGATCATCAAAGTCTTTAGTATGAAGAGAATTCAATCGTATACAAAGGCGTGATCCTTGTTGCCACCAGATGTTATATGTGACAATTGTTCACCAATATCAGACTGATGTGGACTTTGTGACTTTGTTGAAATTGTATAAATCAAAATTGGTCACTAACAATCTTTACTGTCAAGATTGCATGGAACTCACTACTGATTGTTGTTGAGATTGGGGGGTATCAAACAAGAACAGGACCACATTTAGCTGACCATCAGCCCTACTGTCTTACGTCCATTAGGTGTCCTTCTTAGGTGCTTTTGTCAACCCATTACTGAATCACTCCATCTAGGATTCATTGGAATTAGAAACTTCCTCCCAAGTCATAGGTCCCTTTACAACGAACTCGTCACTTACCCAATTCATCACTCTAACCAAAGCAGCCACTAGGAGTTTAGGATCCATTCCTTGTGTTGTATCAAAGATAAATATGTCCTAGATAGGGAGGCCGATCAACCTTCCGGGTTCACAAGATGGGAAGTACCGGCTTTCCCTTCATAAAGTATGCCACCCTCGAGATGCAAAGCTTGTGGAGCTGGGAGGCATACGAGTGCTCTCGAGCTTGTTGAGGGAGGCAGTCTTCATGCATCTTATCAAGAATGCCACCCCCGAGATGCAGCACTTGTGGGCTAGGAGGTGAATGAGTGCTCCTAGGCTTGATCAAGGAGGATGGAGCGCCTCCAAGGTGGACTTAAGGATGGTGTGGACTTGAGATCCTGCCATGTTCATGGGCTAGGAGGTGGATGAATGCTCCTGGGCTTGAGGGACTTCTCAAGTATGCCACTCCCGAGATGCAGCACTTGTGGGGTTAGGAGGTGTATGAGTGCTCCCAGGCTTGACAGTCTTCTCAAGTACGCCACCCCGAGATGGATGGACAAGGATCCACCCATGCTCTCACAATACAAGGACAACCATCCTTCAAATTGCGGTTTGTAAATATTTCTAGAGAATTCCTAATATCATTGGCTATCGAAATATGCCTTGGACTAATCATTAATGGTGTTAAAATGCCTTTGAATTCAAATATTGATAATGATGTGAAATATAGATCTAACTATTAAAATGTTTTAACTTTTAGCTATGGTGCATTGTTCTCAATATTATGATATTTTATGTATTAATCTGAATATAACCATAATTGACACTTGTTATTGCTAATATCAGTTTTTAGTGATTATTACTGTTTTGCAGGCCTAAATTTAGGAATATCCCAAAAGGGGACATTACATGACCAAATATCAACCAGAACTCTTACTACATGCTTACCAAAAGCTTCACATGGCAAATAGGTCAACATCTCTATGGAAAATCACAAGCACAACCATTTCAAGCCAAAATTCCAATTGTGCACTAAGGAGCTTCCCATGGCATTATGGTCACCATCTTCAACCTAGAGGATAATTTGTCACAACCATGTTCCTAAACAAACCTCCCATAAATTCATGATCTAGAGCCTCACATGATAACATAGTTCACATCCTCAAAATCCTAAAGGCTAACACCATTAATGGTGCCCAAAAAAATCTTTGTTCTCCTTGTATGGCCTTCAAAACACCACCTCAATAGTCCATCACCCTCCCTCAATGCTACCCAACATGGCAATGCTCAATGATGACATTTGAGGCCAACAAACTAAAATCTCCAATACACTCTTCATAGATCTATCCTTGAGTTTTCCATACAACCTGCAAGTTTTCAACCACAGCACGTGAGATTAAACTCTCCTAATTAAGGGAAGGCTCCCCCTTTAACTAAACAAAACTAAATGGGTAGGACAGCAATCGTTCCTCTTATTTCAGGAAAAATTATGTTCTTCTCTCTTCACAAAAAAGAAACAGTATATGTTGATAAAACTTATTACAGCAGCTATGCAGTGAAATCAAGAAAGAGAAAATAAAGTTTCCTGAAAGCACAAAGACTTCCGTTACTTCCTCTGGGACGGGAAAACAACCAATAAGCGCAAAGTCTTGAGGAATGAGATCCTATCTACCCTTTTCAGAATGATTACTTAATGAAAATATACAACATAAAATAGCTCAAAGTCTGTAACTACGAAGTATCTATTAACTATTCTAAATGAGAATTAATACGAGCACAAAGACTTGCAATTGTTCTCAATTTCAAATACTAACTACAAATTCAATCTTCATATTTACAGCACAAAGACTGCAGATATTTGAATTGAATCTCTCTTCAGCAATATTCCACAATTCTCAAGTAATCACAAAATAATGCTCCAAAATGACATAAGAACATGAAGGATGCAAAATGAGAATTCAGCTCAAAGTCTGAAATTCCAGCTTCTTGATATTACTTGAAAATTCACAATTATCAACTATAAAGCTCAAAGACTTTATGAGTACAAAATTCTGCAGAGTTTTCTTGCTTGCTAAAAAGATAAAAGATTACAATAGACCCCTCAAGTATTTATAGGAGGGAGGTCTGGAGAAAAAGGTGGGAGGATCTCAACAAACTTGAGAAAATCTCTCAACCGATAACTAATTGCAATTGACTTATTCAAAATTACAATCCAAATTGTGATTTGTTTTGTAAGATTTTACATGTAATTACATTTTTCAAAATTGCAAGGAAAGAACACTTGCAATTGCAAAATTTGTTTTTACATATATTTTGTCGAAAGTAAAAATACATAAAACAACCTAATATTTTAATTTGTCTCATTCCTATCTTTGAAAGACAAGAATTTGCTGATGATCATCTGCAATTCATTTGCATCGGGGCCCAGTGTGTTCTTGGCTACTGCAACAGTCTTCAAGATTACATCAAAATATCTGATTGTCGCAAGTCTATGTTCTTCATAAGAAGTTTGCATTTTATCAAGGATTATCTGATGATTAACAAATTTATGAATTGAATCCATGGTAAACTGCTCTGATTCCAATTGTTGACGAAGATTTGCTGTCATTTCTGTAGTAACTAAATCAGCTGCAAGTAATTCACCTTCATGATTTAAAACTGTGCAAGGGATTTTCTCAAAACTTGAAAGAATATCCTGCTGAACTTCATCATTCATTTCTAATGTGGCCTGGATATCTTTGATAAGATCTTGAATAACTAATGACTTATTTGTCATAAGTTCTTCAAATTCTATGTATTTCTCTCTGTTTGGTAGGATTGAGTTGCTACATAGAATTTGTAACTTGACTTGATCTATCTCATGCCAGATTTTTAAATCCTTTTCAAGCGATTCCAAACTTTGCTTGAAAGCTTCCAAAGTTTGATTTAATTTTATCTTTGCTATTCTGACATTGTTTAGAACTTGCAACGTCTTTTCAATCATTGGAATGCTTTGATCAATCAGCTGAGTTATCCATGAATCAACTGCTTTGGCTTTCTGTGCAATTTTCTCTAATTGTCTGACTGATTGATTATGAGGGACTGAAGATAGTAAATCAATTGCTTCTGATGATCCAGTAATCCTTTGAATAACTGAAACTAGCTGATCATTATCCTCTTTGAGCTTTTCTTTTTTGGCTAAAAGTTCATTATAGCTTTGTGCCAAAATCGTAACTGAACTCTGAGCATCTTGCATCATATTAGCATGAGTCTGCTTGCCCAATTCCACCCTAGTGAATCTGTAATCAGATACTGCATCTCTTCATGTGGTTTATCAACAAGAGGTTCTGCAATCTCAGCATATTTTATTTTATTGCTGTCAACAAACACTTGCGAGACTGTTTTTGCCTTCTTTGCAACCATTGGTTTTGATTTCTTCAATTTTTGGAAATCAAAAACATCAGGAGACACTGCTTGTTTCTTTCTTTTGGGAGCAATTGAATTCAACCATGGAGGAAGATCCAAGGTTGTCACATCTGAAATGGCAACAGCAGTCTCAATTTGTGTTACAACTGAAATTCTAGATGGTGCCTCAGTTTGTACAGCAACTATATTTTGTTCAGAAGACAAATTACGACTAGAATCAGCCATGAAACAATCAAAACTCGCTACAGATGTATCTATCTCTGGGAGAGTTATTTCTGACATGGTTGGAAAATTTGGATTTGCATCAAAAATATTCTCCAAGTTATTGGGTAAGCTTCTCATGGGTGTATTCATTATTGATAATGACTGATGACTAGCCTCTTGAGGTGGGATAGAGGGAACAAATACTGTGGAGAAGGAATCAAAATCACTGTCGATAGGGGACACAGGAGATATGGCTGAATCTGGAATTGGAGCTTCAATGTGAGGAGTTATCTCACTTAGAATGGTAGAGGTTTCAAGAACCTCATCTTCTTCTTGCTGATCCAAAACTTGAATCTGCATTTTATTAATTTCTTTCCCCTTTAGTGTTTCCTTTTCCAATGGTTGTTTCACAGCTCGGCTTACCTTCAACTTAATTCTAGTACCTGAAGTGGAAGCTCCTTCTTTTGATTTCTCTCTAATTTCTGATTTCAATCCTTTAGGACCAGCTGGATCATCTTCAGCCCTAACTCTGATTTTAATAGTCTTGACACCTATGCTTTTGAGCCAAGTGTTGGTGTTTGCCAAGACCGATTGAAACCTATCAAAGATAGAGACAGATTCCTTTTGAGACCACTGGATTGCAGGAATGGGGGCATTAGCAACTGCTTGTTCTTCATATTCAGGATCTAAAACCTGCCTATCATCAATTACTCCTTCTGGAATTAAGGTCAGATTCAGATCAACAATTTGCTCCACTGTAAGCCTGCAATAATCCATTCTGTATATATCTTTTTCTGTCCGGAGGTCTGCCCAAATGTCTTCAATGCGGTGCACATGAGTGAAGGCTCTTTTAATTTTGTCTTTCATCCTTCTATAATCAAAATCCATTCTGGCCTGAAATCTTTTCAATGTTATTTCCTGAAGTTCAGTCTCCATTGCTTTGGCTCTTGAGGAAGTTGTCAAAGAATACCTCCCGATTATCAATGGATTATGTGATGAAATACTGACTCCAGTCTTGTGTTGTGTAGCTTGACGTGCATGCACTGCCATCAACTGCCTTCCTAGCTCCATCAGAATAATCTTATCTGTCGGATACCTTGGAAGCATATAAGGTTGGTCTTCAAAGCATCCGACTCTCATATAAGTGAAGGTAGGGAATTGAAGAAACAAGCAGCCATACTCATTTACTTTATTCCAAGCCGCTTCAGATACCCTGTTATTTACCAATGCTTTGTCAAATAAACACATAAAATGACCAAAGAAAGCATCTTGAACTCTTCTATAATGTGCCCGGCTTGGTTTTAAAGTCAGCTGATCATAATACTCCCATACAGGCACCAATGATCTGTCACCTTGAGGAGATAGGCCTGGAAAATGCCTCAACGAAGCTGCTATATAAACCAAGTATGAGTTCATGTAGAAAGTAAGAGTGGTAGGAACCTGTGTAAGCTGTTCACACAAACTGTCACTGATTATCTCACCCCAAAATATTGGATGCTGTGCTTTTCTAATAACCACCATGAACTTATACATCCAGTTTTCAAACACATTGGAAACCTTCAACCCTGCTATTCTGCTCAGAAGAGTGATCATATCATTAATTTCTTCCTTAAAATCAGACCAATACAATTTAGGTATCCGGGTCACACAAGGTCGTGATTTGAGAAGCCACTTAGAATTGATATGTTTGATACAATCATTCTTTTTCTGCTCGAAATGTTTGTGAGCACTCTTCAATGTGATCTCTGAATATGTAGTAGCATCAGGAACTCTGAAAATTCTGTTGATTGTCTCAGCATCTAGTCTAATAACTACGTTACCATCATCGTCTTTGATAGTTCTAGATTGACTGTCAAAACGGGATGCACATGCAAGAACGAATTCAGGCTCAAGGGCAGCAACAGGAAAAGAAGAGACCAGATGAATATGACTTCTCAGCAATTTCTGCATGTCAGGAGAAGTAGATTTCTCAGCTCTCCCAAGAAACTCGGACATATCAACATGCCCAATTTCTGTATCCTTGATTTCGTCAATATTTGAAACTACGTGAGATGGGGAAATCTCATTCTGATACTTATCAAATTTATATTTCATCTTTTTGCTTATTGGAGAAGTTGGTTCGTCTGTCATTGAACAGGAATCTGCAAGACTGCGGTGAAAACCCCATAAGGTTAGAACATCATCAACATCAACGTGAGTGGACATGGTGAAACTCAAACCCTAGGACAATGAAATGGTCTTTAGAAAAATGATGGAAAGTGAATGGTGAAGACGAATTCGGAACTTGATGGAATGATTGCAGTCAAAAACAACGTTTTGTCTTCTTGAAACAGCAAGACAAAGAGACTTTTGGCTTGGATTTTGAATCATGTTTTAAAAAGTTCAACTTTTGAGCTTTTTAAAGGCATTTCGAGTTTTTCAATGACTATAGCAATTTTATAAAAGGCAGTCGGGATTTTTTGGACATTTGACAATTTTACTTTTTTGCAATTTTTTAAAATTGCAATCCCAGCTGTAAATCCCGATTTGCATTTTAAGTTCTCAAAACCCGAAATAAGTCTCAAAGTGAAATATTTTGTGGAAAATGACAATGGAGGATTTGAAGTGGATAAATGGAAACGAAATGGTATTAGTGAATGAATGGAAACAGAAAGAAGTGAAAACTTTATTGCCGAAATGGCATAATGAAAAATGCATTTTGTATGAGGCATTTGGAAAATGAAAAATGCATTTAATATGGAGTTTAAGAATGAAGGTATGAAAGGATATGAAAGGAAAATTTTGATGGGATGAAGGGAAATGGAGGGCGCGTGGTATGAAGGGCAAATGATAAAAATGCGTTTTGAATGAGGGCGGACTAAATGATAGTAAAAACGCGTTTTTATAAAGGCGGATAATGATAAGTACATTATATAAACAAATGTGAGTGAATAACAGGCAAACTAAGAAGACATCTAATGTAAAATAGAAAAACATGCAAAAACGTTTAAAGAAAAATGCGAATAATTCAAGGCATTTTTTTTTAAAGAAAAGACGTTGGATATAAAGATAAAACGCAAGAAAATAAAACGCGTTTTTCATAGAAACATGATAAACAACAGAAGACATTTAAAAAGAAACAAAGAAAATAAAGAACATACCTGAAAATAAGTTACAAACGAAAATAGCGATGGTAAAACCCTAGGCGCGTTCAGAAAATGAAAGAGAACTGACTATTTAGTGATAAAAATCCAAACTTCAAGCTTTAAGGTCGATGAAATCTCCTTGAAACAGGGAAGTCAAAACAAAAAAGGATTCAAATAGCTCGAATCAGAACAGCATCGGAGTTTTTAGAGTTCATTGCAACATAAAATATCATCAAAAACTGAAATTGGGCTTTTAAAATCATTAAGCAATTTCATTTAAAACAAATTCGGGCCTTTTTGAAGCTTTTGCAAATGTTTTAAATAAAATCGGACCTTTTTGATCAAATAACAATTTTGCTTAAAGCAAATCGGGCTTTTAAGATATCAACGCAATTTTACTTTTGTCAAAAATGAGGACTCTTAACAAATTCGGATTTTTGACTCACTTAAGCAATTTCGGAATTTTTAAGAGCTTTAGCAATTTTGCTTTTAAGTCAAAATTTCCCTATTTGCTGAGTTACTTCAAAAACCCGATTTTGACCAAAAACATACTGAAAAAGACTTAGAAATTGACAAAAACGGAAACGAAAGAGGGAAAAAGAGTAGCCCAAAGGTTTATAAACCTAAAACTCAGATTTACCACTCTATGCACCTCGTAATGCGTGCCATAGAGAAGAAAACCTTCAAGTTTCATGAAAATTTTGATTGGTTATCCAAATTTTAAAACGTGTCAAAAATTCAGGATAACATAGTTGACCAACTCCACAACCTCTACATTACTAGGGACTTATTTCATACCGCCAAACAAAAGCTCTAGGTCACCATATGACCAATTCCATAAATATGAGAATGAGCTCCAAGGAAGCTTAAAACATGATCTACAATCTACTCATCATGAACAAGAAGCACATTCTCCATCTTGAGCTTCCAAAGCTCAAACCATTGAATCTCTTCATCTCCATTCTAGAAGTGCTTGTCATGATCGTCTCTAAAACAAGATCAATTGCTAAACTCCCCCTTGAGCAAGGATTAACATCACAAGGAAGAAATCCCTTCCTATAGATCAAAACACTAAAGAAATAGAAAGAATGAAAGAAAAATAGAACCACATAATAGATAGAGACACCAATATACCATGAGAAAACCTATTAGGAAAAACCAACCTTCAAAGCATTGAAACCAATGCATTATTAGCATCAAGTTACAATACAACATCAATCTTTAGGCCTTCACATGAGACCAATACTCACAATCTAGGAGGAAATCGCCATGCAAGATATGGCCTTTTTCAACAATAGTAACCAACCCAATTGCACTCCTCATGAGATTGATCCAAAAGCACTTGGGTCCACACATCCCACACTATGCTCCTCAAGTCTCTCAAAAATCAACTACTCACTACTCATCCTCAAGGTGGTACAGCAAGCTTAACTCGCAATAAGCATACACAATGAACGAAAAATCTCCATCCCAAGCCCTTCGTATTGTCAAGAAAGCAACAATAAAACTTACTAAGTAAACTAGCCACCCTTAATCAATGCACCCAAGTGGCATTTCCAAGGTGGGTGCCCAGATTTGACTCTACATCCAAGAGTCATTACAACCTCCAAGGAAAACCCAAATGCTCTCTCCAATCCAAACGCTCAAGCTGGCTTATCTTCATGTTACCCCACATTAACCGCATTTTACATGAGCTCCATTAACTAAATGTATTTCTCCAATGTATCTCTGACATTAAATCATGAACCCCATTGAGCCATGTGCTCACTAAACAATGACCCCCTATATTAAATGCATTCCCCTAGTGTGCCTCCCACATTGAATGCATTTCCAATTTTACACACAACAACTACCTAAGAGAATACTACACTACCTAAAGTGTGGCATCCCACTTCAAGGTTGACAACTTCACAAGCATTTTATGCAAGATATACAACACCTTTTCCAACAAGAAACTTATCAAGTGACAGCAATAAACCATCTGAAGTGAATGGGCCTTCTTGCATGTCACCCATCTAAATGGAATTCTACAAACAGTAAGATTAACATGAGCATTCATTCATTATTACTAATGATACCAAAGGACATGCAAACACCCAAAATAGTGAGATAAATTAGAGTGAACAATAATGTTAATCAAACAATGAAGAAAAGAGGAAACTGCAAAAGGTTTGTAACATGCATAGAAGCAAAAGACAGGAAAAAAATGTGATTAATCATAAAACACTGCAGGTCGCAATTTTTTCCATATATAAATCGCTATTTTTTGCAAAAATTGTGGTCAATGATTTTGATCAACTTTTGCAGTCTAATCGTGTTTAAATCATGACAAGAACATACAAACATCTGACATGGTTTTTCAAAGCATTTTTCACCTACCCACAATTTTTTTTTCATTTTAATGTTTTTCAAGCAACATATACGTTATTTTGAAGGAATTTTTTATGTTTTTAAGCATTTCGAAGGCACGTTCCAAAAGACGCAGCTAGGGTTGTTCTTTCTACTATTTTTCTCCAACTCCAAGTTTGGTGACAGGCAACACATTTCCAAGGTAGTCACACTGTCTTTGTAAATCTCTACGTATTTTTGTGGGTATCTGTTGTGACCTTTTCACACATCGCCCCATTGCAAATGGGGACCCCCTAATTTTGGCTTTGCTTTTCGGTCGTTTTGTCGTTGTCTCTCTTTTCTACTGTCTGTCTTTCGAAGATTGTGTCTGCCTTTGAGCTTAAGCGTGAAATTGACCAAGTCTGAAAATTAGGGTTACATCTTTCCTAGTCAATCCGAAGTCGAACGAAGTGAGTAAATTGAAAATTGAGCTTAACATTATTGTCGGTATGCTTCCAGCAGGCTCTCAGCAAGTTTTCATCAGATTCTGAGGTACTTACTATTTTTAGTAAGTGTGCAATTACAGGCAATCTGTCAGCATTTTTGAGATTCCGACAGTCACACGGCATCCAAAGCACATTAGGCTGCTCGTGCGTAAAATTTGAGCTGAAACAGACAACTTTCTATTTTTAGCAGTTTAGCTTCCAGGAAAAATTTCAGGGCCTAGATGCAGAGTTTGTCAACGCATGTCTGCATATTCCTTCTGGGTTTTCAGAGACCTTCGCGATGATGTAACATGCAAAGTGAGACGACAACTTTCAGAGTTCGGCCTTCCGAGGCTATTTTTAGGGTTTGCATGTCAGGGTTTCTTTTGCATGTCAGATGATTCCTGGTGGGTTTTTCGAAAGCTTCGCAATGGTATGACATGCAAATGGAGATAATCACTCAGTAAGGAACTTACTATTTTTAGCAGGTGCATCTCGGTAGCCACTTCCCAACAGTTCAGAATCACAAGCTGATCGCAATGCAACAGAAACGAAGACAAACAGAGAACATTTGATATGCATGCGGAGCAAATTAGGGTTTCCAGCTTCGGGACCTGAAAAGAGGGGTAAAAGGGCAGAATTTTCGAAAACCGGTGCAAACCACCGCGATCAGCATCCTTCAGGCTATCTACTGGTAAAATTTCAAATCAAACGGAGCACTTACTATTTATAGTAAGTCGGTTTGGAAACAGGCTAAAAATAGCAAGTCAAGTGCATGCACCGATGTCAGCTGGCAGACCACGTGGTGAGGAGCGCCTCATTTGAATTTCAAATCAAACGGAGCTGTGGACGTACCAGAAACGAGAGGTTACTATAAATAGCAAAACACTTCCCAAAATATGCTATTTTTAGCATGTCAACTCAGAATGGCAGTGTCGACAGATTGTTGAAGTCGTAAGGATCCGGTGTTCAAAATTTCAAATCAATCTGAGCTTCAAAGATGCAGGAATCAAGAGACTTACTATTTATAGTAAGAAGCTGGCGAAGACGAGAAAAATAGCTAAGTCTGGAACTTTATCCTTCACCACCTTGAAAATGCGCCCAGCTTGCCTTTAGATGTTTGAAAAAATTTTAAGGCATTGAAAAATCCACCTGCCACCTCAAAATGCGCCCAAGTTGGTGGAGTAGAAGCACAAAAAAAAATTCTAAGGCAAGTGTTTCATCCTGCGCACCTAGCTAAATGCGCCCAGCTCAAGGAAGTAGCATGTTCAAAATATTCTAAGTACAAGTCTCATCCACCTCCTATGTTGAAATGCACCCTCAAGGCAATGCCAAGCATAAAAAAAATTCTAAGTGTCGAAGTTATCCTCCTCACCCATCAAAATGCGCCCACTCACAAGTGAGTCAAAAGAAAGTCAACAACTTTCATCCTTCAAGCATGCCAAAATGCGCCCAAGAGCAGCCATGTAAAGACAAAGTGAGGGAGGTGAAGAGTCACATGCAAGGCGTTTGAAGTTTAAAAAATGGCTAAGTTAAAATTTCATCCTCCACCCCCTTCAAAATGCGCCCATGCAGCAAATGGTCAAAGTAGTCAACAATTTTCATCCTCCACCATGCCCAAAATGCGCCCAAGAGGAGTTAACAAGGGAGAAGTCAAAGGGGTCCAAGATTTTCATCCTTCTCCCATAGCAAAATGCGCCCAAATGAGGGCATGTCAAGACAAAACAAGGAGAGAATATTCCAAAAGGTGGTGTTGCAGATTTTCATCCTCTTAGACATGTAAAATGCGCCCAACTTAGCATGTAAAAGACAAATTTAAAAAATCCCTCTCACCCTCTCACATGCACCAAGAACAAGAAGAGGTTAAGGGTGGCGTTGAATATTCCACCCTCTTCAAGTGTGAAATGCGCCAAAGGATAAAGTAAAAGGGAGGATGGATATTAGGCGTTGAAGTTTGAAATTTCTATATGGCGAGTGAAATGCGCCCTAGGAGAAGATAGGTGAATATTGTTAAGAAGTTGAAAACAAAGAATGTTACCTAGGCGTTGAAGGTGGTGAAAACAAAGTTATTGCTAAGCGTGGTGATGAATATCCTTCAGCATGTGTCATTTGCGCCCAAGGTGTTGAGTGAAGATGAATAATAGTATTGCTAAGGCGTTGGAGTTTCAAATGAAATATCCTTCAAGTGTGAAGTAAAACATGCCAGGCGTTGGATGTTAAGTGTGATGTACTTGCAGGAAAACTTTCTGAGTGAAGTTGATGATTTTTCTCACCAAGGCAAAATGGAGAAAGTTGAATAGGAAATCTTCTAAGGCAAAAATAAATTTGAAACGCTAAATGATAAAAAAATTTCTAAGGCACAAAGAATTTCTCTCTAGAGAAAATACGCCTAGAGCTCAAGGTGGTGAATTTCTTTTGAAGCGCGAGCAAATTTTTCAGAGATGAAGTCAGTAGATGATGACAGTACAGGATGAATTCAAGTTTCTCAAGTCAGAGCAACAGGATATCCACGGAGATGAAGAACGGATTTAAATTGATGGAGTAATATTTTTCTAAGGTTCAAAATTTTAGAAAATTAAATGAACCTGTTCGTCGTGCACCCATGAGTTCGACGCATTCTAAAGGAAATTTTCTTCTGGGTATTGAAGATTATCGATGAGGAATGGATTTTAAGGTCTTCCACAGCTTGTCGAGGATTCTGTGATAAAGATTTCAAATGGGCACCAGGTTGATGAATTTTCCTAAGGGAAATTTGAAAATTTTCTAAGGCAAAACGAAGAAAATGTGTTTTCAAGGTGAAATCCTCCAGACGATGAATTTGAAAAGAACTGCTTAGGTGAATTTGCTCAAATTCTTCGTGGGACTAATCTTCCAGGGTCAGAGATGAACGAAATTGAGTATCAGAGCTCCAGTTGGTGAAATGAATTTCTCAAAGATGATACGCCCTTGAGGAAGATGGGTTGAAAATTTGGCTAAGGCATGAAGGATTGAAAGCAAAGTTGTGCTAGAGGAAAACGATGAACTCTTGGAAGTTAAAGCGCGAAAATCCTCGTAAGTAAGTTGAATTTATATTATGAAATGTTCTCATGCTCTTCTCCTTGCTTGTTTTGCAGGAGGAACGTCAAGACCAAGCGGTGATGACTTAAGGTGGTGAAGCAAGTGATTTAGGACGTGTTGATGCGTGTTTTGTGACACACCAAACACCTAGAATAAAAGAATGCCCAAAGGCAGCTCTATCCTCTCTTGAAAAATTACCTCTTATGCTAAGATTGCTAGAAAGGTCATACGGTAATTCCAATGTTCCGTTTTGGGGGATGGACAAGCTCAATGGATGATGTGATATGCTGGTTTCACAAAGGGACCCTTGGATAGTAGGTTATTCGAAGTAGGAATTAGAATTGATTTGTCGTTGAATGCTCTTATATTTTTGGGATTTTCGGTTTGGAATAAAATAAAAAGGAAAAGGGATGAGGGTTAAGAAACTAGATTTATGCAAAACTACTCCTACGAACTTAAGAGACAAATGCTGGATAGTGAAATTTAAACCAATCTTTGCTTCGCCAAGCACAGTACTACAACTAGACAAAGACGGTGCAATCTTCGAAGGGTTTACGAAAGAAATCCTATTACACTATATCACCATCAATTCGACCAATGCATATAGGTAACAGAAATCAAGTTAAGCAGTTTTGATGTTCAGACTAACCTTACACATCAAATTGAAAATCATCCAATTGAAAAAGGTATGAACTAATTCCACTATTTCCAACACTATCAATCTTTCATTCATCTAAAATACTTGAAAACAAATTTACTCTATTTGAAGAAGTCAATGAAACCATGCGGGCTCATAAAAATAACAAATGCTCAACTCTGAATCCACTTATTATTTAAACAGCAATAGTTGCAACAATTTCATAAGTCTCTCCCTGAATAAATGAAATGAGTGGGGTTTATATAGGCACCCCAATTACAAAGCAACGGCCAAGATTAAATTTGAGATCAATGGCCAAGATTAAATTTGATAAACCCTAACCCTAAAAGCATAACCAACTCAAAGGACACATGGCGCAAGCAGAACAAGCCACTTGGAGTATGGAAAATGGTGACACCTTGCACATCATTCGAGCAAGTGGGAATCCAGAATGCAATTCCCTTTGGATCGCTCCCTAGCTGCAAATGCAAGAAATTTAGCTAACACAGAATCAAGTTCCTCCATTGAGATACTCGGCACAGAATCCAGTTGCACTCCGATCACGTCCAAGGTTTCCAGGCATTGAGTGAAAGTACTTTCCCATCTATCCTCCTGCTTCTGAAAGTTATCCATGAAGGTCAAAAGGGAAGACATATCATCAAGCTGATTCTCTGTAATAACCTGCACTTCCTTGAAGTAAATGTTCATCACACTTTTCTTCAGTCCTTCTAAATCTAAGCCATTTGCATCATGATGCTCTTGTCCTGTTAACCCTTCAAGAGAAGTGAGGATTTTGAACTGAATTTTCTCAACTGCGCTCCGTATAGCAGCACATTCTTCCTTCATTCCGTCATATGTCTTCTTTTTAGCCAATAAGGAATGATACCACCTACTGAAATCATATGAGGCTCCTTCTTCGATAACACCTTCCTGGATCAATATTTGCAAGGAAACTTCCTTTAGAACCCTCAAACGAGGTATCACTTTGTCCCGTACGTACTGGAAATCTTCCCAATTGTCTTCAACTTGACTAACTTCAGCTATAAGCAAGGCAGATCTGTCATAAGTTTGGGCGCACTTCTCTAAGAATTGCTCCATCTGTTTTGAAATATTGGTCACCCAACTCTTGGTTGCCTAACTCGTGATCCTCATAGCTTCAAGAACATCAACGGATTCTGGAGTAAGAGATGACGGTGGAATAAAGGCTGCATTTTCTTGGCGCAAAGGGGCTGTTAGCTGCTGAATGAACTCCATCAACCTTAGATTTTCTAACTCCAACCTTTCTTTCTTCTCCTCTGTTTTATCAAACTTCTCCTTGATGGCTTTGGAAGTGTCTGCCAACTCATGGAAATCCTGATCTATCGTGGTTGGCCCAATGTCCAACGTTGTAACCTCGTAATCCATAGGAGTAATCTGATCTTTTGGCTTATCAATTTTCGGGACTGCCACCTGTAAGATCCTGGATCCTGCATCATTCCTGGTAATCTGAGAATACTTCTTAGGCTTCTTTGGCGTTTTAGCTTTGCCAATTCTCTCTAGGAAGTCTTGTATGCTCTCAACTGGCTGAACTTCATCCAGTGGTCTGGACTTTTCCCTCAGACTTTCGGTCAACCAATCTGGGACAGTGGATAATTCCATCCCATCCTCTAACTGAACATCATCATTAATTCCTTTTAGAGCAGAAATTACCTCATCTCCTAGCTCTTCATTGTTCTCAAGGATCTCAGTATCTCCTGCACCTTCAATCATCAAACTATCAAAGTATCATCCCCTTCCAAACACTCAGTGAAGGTTTGTTTTTGGAGAGAATCTAACTGTTCTAACTCTTGAAACTGGATTTCTTGCTCATAGCTTGGCTCGATATCAACAACGGATACCTTTTCAATCACTCCAACTGACAAAGTACTTGAAGATGATGGTTTTTCAGTCACTTTCTGCTTCTTACTCTCCAATTCTTCATTAGCTGATTCTTTTTCCTCTGTGTGAAGGTTTTCACTCACCACCTTCCTCTTGCTAGGATATGAAGGTTCATCAAGATTTTCGCCAATTGCTTCCTCCTGGCTTTCCTTATCGCTCAATGTGGCATAAGTAAGAGAAATTCCTTCCTTCCTCAACTTGCTGATCTGACCATCAACCCATTCCCTTGAGTAAGCAAAAATGTCCTTCATCAATATGTTTAAATCGGTCAACTCAGGTTGTGTCCAGTTAGGCAATAGGATAGGCTTATCCTTTTCTTGTTCAAATTGAGGATGTATGTAGTCCCCGTTGTCTTTTACTTGATCAGGTATAGGGAACAAGTCACACCTTTTCACAAGTTCAACTGGAATTCTGGACCAAGTCTTCTTCCTAACTCCATACTCGTCCACCAAGTTAGACCAGTAATCTTCAACCTGCATAACATGAAGGGACTTCTTCCCGTGAACTCTCAGGTATGGATCATAATCGGACCTTGGATTATAAGTGCTGAATTTATAAAATTGCAACTCTACCCTTGCTGTTTTGGCTGATTGTAAAGAGGGGCAGACTTCTAGCATTTTTCCAATTGCAACCGGAAAATCCACTCCTTGCTTGTTCTTTTTCCCCTGAATGGAGTCTACACACGCCAGTTGCCTTGCAACTTCAAGCATAACAATTTTGTCTGTTGGATACCGAGGAAGTCGGTACGGAGCATCTGAGAATCCATGAATTCTTATATAGGTAAATGTCGGAAACTGGATAAACCAAGATCCAAACTTGTCAAGCATTACCATAGCTTCTTTAGATAGCCTCCTTTGCACTGTTCCTTGAAGAACTCGCGTGATATACATAAGGAAGGCGTCATTGGTTATCTTGAAATTGTCCCTGTAATGTAACTGGAGCTGCGGGTAACAATCATATGATTTGAGCTGATCCTTTCGAATTCCAACTTCGCCTTTACAAATCAGTCCTCTGCACTTGGTGAACCGTGCCAAAATATAAACCACATAAGAACTCATGTAGAAGGTTTTGGTCTTTTCTAGGTTTCTCAACTGGAAATCGATATTATCACTTATTAACTTAGCCCAATTTATTGCCTCCATTCCCAACATGATCTCCTCTACGTATGAAAACATCCATACTTCAAAGAAGGCTCCTTGAGAACTTCCCATAATCCTGTTCAGCATATGAATCATATCACTGTATTCTATCTTAAAATCCGTGCAAATTAATCTCTTTGGCAACTTGGAGCGATGTCTTTTGGGTTCCTTGATTCAGTTAGAATTGACTATGTCCATACAGGATTCCTTGGCTTGATCGAACATGGCCTGTGATTCCTGTTGAGTCTTGTTCAACATTTTTCGACGATGGGGAATACCAAATACTTCCCTGACTGCCTCCTCTGTAAAGTACGCTAAGGTGATCCCATTGGGTGTTTTTATGTGTTACCGAATCGATGTTGTGTTGTATTAATCAGGAGGAATGAATGTTCCTTAAATAAATTACAAAATACGATGTTTCTAAAAGAAACAATCGTTAACTAAGGATGAAGTTAGAAAAAGCAATGAGATGACCATTACGACGTAACTGGAAAGATATTATTCTAATACCCTCCCTTAATGGTCATCATTCTAACTACCCAGAGAGAACAGAGAAGGGTACCCCCTTCATCTCAGAACGTTGCTGCAACAAAAGACAAGAGCCTGCCACTAACTCTGCCACTTGAGATGAGTCTGCCACCAACCCTCCCAGAAACTGCAGAACTTCTGGAAATAACAACACCAACTGTCCAACCTGAAGTTGGAAAACTGTCCCTCCCTGTAACCAGAGACATACCAAAGACAGCTGCTACGATTTTGAGAAAATCTGAATCCTCAATCTTTTGCAAATGAGCATGCCCCCAACAGACTGCAAGAAGCCAGATGTGCAGATGTTCGCCCTAGCTGCGACCAAAAAACTGACTGCACCAAACCACGATTTTTGAGGAAAAAATCGCCAAACCCAAGATTACAAATCATCGTTTTTTCAGAAAAAACGGTAAAAACCAAAGAGCCCTCCCGAATGACAGAAACCCTGACAAGGGTATACAAGAGAAAAACTCTTAATTTTTTAGGACAAAATTATAAACCCTCCCGGAACCCAGAAGACAGATTTTTTTTTTCTTTTACGGGACAAAAAAATATTTAAAAACCCAGAACATTGATTGTCGGCTTCAAAAACAGAGGGTTTAGAACCCTAGCCGGGCCTCGGAACAAGCTACACAAAACCGCAGGCACGGAAAACTAAGCACCTGTAAAAATTTTGAGAACCACCCGCTTGAGCTCTTGAAACCCACAAGGAACTGGCATTGTACCAAAAATTCGCTTTGGAACAGAGGGATAAAACCCAAGACCTAGCTGCGTAAAACCCTAGCCGCCATGGATGCAATTCGAAACTGCAAAATTCGTTCAAAACGCTGGGTGTATAAAAAGAGTCAAATAACCGAGAAAAACCCGCTCAAATCCGCATTACAAACTCCGGTGAAACGCTACAAACGTAAGATTAATAAATCAAGCACACGAGGGAGTAAAACGTGACGCCATTCGGGGTGAAAATCGTCTCCAACCGGTGCCTTTAAAACGTTCAAATCAAAGAAGGTCGCAAGGGCCGGAAGAAAGAACGCGCCTCAAAGAATGAAATCGTGCCGCAATAAAAGCCGAAATCGCAAGCTTCAGGAGACATAAAGTCACGCCGACCAGTCCGAGGAAGAACGCGCGCAGGAGATTACAGGAAAAACGCGTCTTCAGGTCACGCGGGTAAGAAGACGTATTCTCACAAAAACGTGCGCCCAGAAAAACAAAGAACGCGAGCAGAGAAGGGTGATCTCAAACGCATCAAAAACCGAAAAACCCTTGTAAATGCAGAAAAATACCCACGAACTGAGCAAAGAGGGGTTTCGATTTTAGTGAGAAAAAAACTCAGGAAAATCTAAGAACAAAAAACCCTCGAATTTTTCAGAACAGATGCCCACGAAAATTTTTCGAAATTCGAACGCCCAAGAATTGCCAAAAAATTTCCACTGAAAAAATTCCAGAATTAAAAAATTTTAAAAAATCAATTATTTCGAAAAATTTAAACAAAATAATTTCAAAAAAAAATTATTAATTTTTCGAAAAAATTGTTTTCCTGGGCTCTGATACCATGTTACAGAATCGATGTTGTGTTGTATTAATCAGGAGGAACGAATGTTCCTTAAATAAATTACAAAATACGATGTTTCTAAAAGAAACAATCGTTAACTAAGGATGAAGTTAGAAAAAGCAATGAGATGACCATTACGACGTAACTGGAAAGATATTATTCTAATATTATGGATCTTGTTTGAGGATTATACCTTCTGGCACACTCAACCATTAATTCACTGCACTGAACTGCGGGTGGAAATCCTGCAGCTTGATGAAGTCCGGACTTAACAATATTTGTAGCAATAGGCGTAGGCATTTCGTTCTGAGTGCCAAACATCCTTCTCTTGTGTTGAATTGCATTAAATTGTTCAAAGTTTGTATCCGCCACTTTCTTCCACTTCGAAGATAACTGGGATTCTGGATAAAATTATTTCAGGACTTCCTTGACTTGAGCCTTCCTGACTTCACCTCCCACGTTCTTTGGAGAAGACATTGCGCCTGTAAGAAGCTCGAAGTTAGAAAATTTTAATAAGTTTGTAAAAAAGGCGATTTCTTGGCTGGAGAAAAGTTAAAAAATTAATTTAAAATCCAGAACTTGATTAAAGGCTGCGCAAAGAATAAATTCTTGATGAAAATTAATCCGCCTTCATTGTTTTCAAAGAGCATTCATGGAAATTTAAATAATTTTCTGGATTTTTAAGACTTTTACTGAAGTTTTCTCCAATCTTCAATGAAAAAATCCTATCCCCTTTCAAAATCGCCAATGATAACCTTGCAGTTGCTTGAAGAAAATCTGGAAATGAAGAGGAAAAATCCAATTCAATGTTCTGGAATTTAAGAAATCTGTTTGCAGCTGAAAAAGACGTTTTTCCCTTGAGAGAGGTTTTGCCTGTGAAAAAAAATTCGACTTTGTAAATAATAAAAAATGAGCTCACAAGATCATCTTTTATAATAAAACCTTTCCAAATTGATTTAGGTCGACTTCTTCTTCTCATTGGATGTTTTTGCTTTAAAAACGAAAAAGCAATCTTATCGTGATCTTTGACTTTTCAAACAAGGCGTCCCTTTTGGCTTGATAATTAAGTTTCAAAATAAAACCTAGGTTATTTCTTTTATTTTTGCCTTTAGCAAAATTCGACCCTCAAGTGGACTTTTTCACTTTCCAACTGGAATTTTCGCTTACCAAAGTGATTTTGCCTTAGAAAATTTTCGACTCTTCCTTGAAAAATTCGACTTTCAACTAGACTTTTTCACTTTTCAACTGGAATTTCACCTCAACTTAAATTTCCTAAAGTCCAGTTCAAAATTTCTCTTGCCTTAGTCGATTTTCACTTTGTCCAACTGGAATTTCGAACTCTCCAATTGGATTTTTTTTTTTTGAAGATTCAACTGGATTTTCCTGATAGCGTACCTCTTCCAGACTTAGGCGCATTTTACCATGATCTACTTGCTTTTTATTTGATTTTTCAATGATTTTCTCTCAAAGGCGTGATTTTGTCCAGTTGATTTTTTAACTTTGCATGTGCCTTTTCTCTACTTTTCTCATCTTGCATGCGCCTTTTCTCTGCTTTTCTCATGATTTTTCATGATTTTTTAAGACCTCTGCTTGATTTTTGCTTGCTTTTTAGTTCCAAAAATGGAAACTTTCGACTCCACTGCCAGTGACACCTAGCACTTTCTAAAATAGAAACTTACTAAAAATAGAAAAAAGCAAAAAGCAATTTTCTAAAAATAGTAAATTCCAGATTGGTCCAGAAATACCAAAAACGAAAAAAGCAAAAAAGCAAAAAAGCAGAATCCCTAAAAAATAGGAAGTGTCAGAATTGAGCGAAAGCACAGGCGATCCTCGTCTGCAGGGTCTTCTAAGCTCTTCTATGACGTTTACGTTCAGTTTCAGGCCCAAATTCCCAACTTGGCTCGGATGATGACCCCAGACCTTGACATGAAATTCCCAGATATCAGAGACTATGAAATTGCTACTCAAAGCTAAACCCTAAGAGCAAACCAGTGAGGGTCCCCATTTGCAATGGGGCGATGTGTGAAAAAGGTCACAACAGGACGACATCTCAATCTTGAAGGAAGAAAAATTACAAAAAGTGGCTAAGTGTTGAGACTTCATATGTACCCGGCTCAAGTGACGAAGAAGTTGAAGAACAACATCAAAAAGAAGATCGAGAACAGTGTGAACGCGTTTCAAAGATGGAATCTTCTAGAAGGGTGGTGGCCATTAATTGCTCATTTATTGCCCCACTCTCCATTATGGCGGTTTTTGGGGCGAATCTTGTTTAGGGCTGAGGTGGCACAATCTGGGCCATCCAGCCGATTGTAATCTGAGCCATCCGTTGGACTTGGCCATCTATAAAAGGGGGAGTCCCCCTCATTTGTATCTCATTAGACAGTAGAATTAGAGTAGAAGTTAGAATAGAGAGACAAGTTAGAAGTAACTTAGTATAGATTGATAGTGTAGTTTGAAGAAGAGGGAAAGTTTTCCCTTTGAAAACTTTGTAAGAAATTGTTGTGAACACTCTCTCAATAAAAGAGTTTTTCATTGATGGTGAATTTCGTCTTTGTTGTGAGTAGCTAGCAAGGTTTCTTCGTCCCGATTCAAATGGTAGCATAAAATAGTTCAAAGTAGTATAATTTTCATTCCATGCAAGTAGATGTTAGCTGTGGAATGTGGTGTTTGATCTAAGCAACTTCGTCTATCCATACCACTAGTGTATTTGCTGATGGTGAATGCGCCTTGTGTGGTCAACTGGAATATCATGTACTTAACTTCGATCATGATTTGTATGTCTATATGCGTCGTTGTGATGGTATTTTCATGCTAAGTTATGATCTGAACACCTTGAACTACTCCTCTGAAGATTGCACCGACTCCGTGGAAGCTGTCCGATGCGAGGCAAAGCGAAGTTTGGTTGAAGTTTGCTGAAGTTGAGCTCCATATCCCACGTCTTAGAGTAGATTAGAATCTTCTTAACCCTACAACCACATTTCAGTACTTTCTGGTTAGAATAGGAAACCCACGCTTCATAGACAAATCTTTTGAGCATTTGAATTCCTTTCTCCGCTGCCGAACAATTCCGTAAGTCCCCTTGAAATACCAGCAAATCACATCGAGCCAACTGAGCCTATTCGCACTAAAGGAACCTTGGAGTTGAACGCACGAACTCTCTCGCAATCTTAGCGTGCTGGATACTTTGATCAAGAGAGGATAGGGGAGCCGTTGGCGACTTTATTCTGCGTTGGTGCGGTCACGAAAAACACATCAACAGGACCCTTTGTTTTTTGCTTTTTTGCTTTTTGCATTGGCGTCACAACTGTTTATCACCAGTCTTTTTGCAATGAGGAGTTTAAGTTTTGGAATGGTCACTTGAGTCGAGTAAAAGAATTTGAGCCTAAATCATCGTCCAAACGTCATCATTGTGCTTACGAGGCCTAGGAGACGAAGATCGACTGTCATTTCAGTCAATTCCGACACCTACTTTTTAGGGTTTTTTCACCCCAGGCCCCCTATTTTTTAGGACCTAATTTTTTGGCACTTTTGAGCAATTCTGAGATCCCTATTTTTTAGGGTCTATTTTTAGAAAGTTGCTATTTTTGGAAAATTTCTATTTTTAGAAAGTTTCTATATTAGGAAAGGGCTCGAGTTTCGAAAATCCACTCAGAAGTTCGAAAAGATCAACGAAACTCTCAGAAAATGGATTTGAAAATTTAATGAGTTCATGGTAAAATTCTGGAAAAAGTTAAAAATCTGGGAAAAATCATTTGAAAAATTACAGAAAAATGAAAAAATCAGTCAACAAATCTGAAAACCATGGAGGAGACTGAAAAATCTGAGAAATTCATGGAAAAATGGCCCAGGTCTGACTGAAAATCATGGTGGAGGCATGAAAGAAGACTGAAATCTTAACTAGCAAAGCTGAAAGTTAATGGCTGAAGATGAAGTTCGACCTGCACAAAAGGCAATGGTAAGAAAACATGCCAAGTCCACCCTCCAATGGCAAGCCATAACACAAACTCCGCCCTCCAATGGCAAGCCATAAGACAAACTCCGCCCTTAGCCAAAGGTTTAAATGGCAAGACAAGTGGTAAAATCGGCCCACTAGATGGCAAAGAAATGTGCCAAGTCCGCCCTTGGCAAGGCCATGAAGAAAGCGCCCAGCACAAAGTGAAGTGGCAAGGAAAAGAGGCAAGTCTGCCCTTAGCCAAAACATTAAGTGGCAATAAAACATGCCAAGTCTGCCCTGGTATGGCCAAATAAGATGGCAAGTCCGCCTTGAGCAAAACAAAAGATGGCTCAACATTTGAATGAGATGGCAAGGAGAGAGATCAAGTCCGCCCTTGAGTGGCAAGACACAAGCCCAAGTCCGCCCCAAGACATATGGAAAGAAATAAAGTCTAGCCAAGGAAAAATTGAATGGCCTAAGACAAATGAAAATTCGCCTTGAAAGAAAAAGAATGGCTTGAAGACAAAGGAAGTCCGCCATACTTAGAGGAGTAGAAAATTGAAAATTTTTGCCTTAGTATGAATGTTGGAAAATTTAAAAAAAATATGCTTGGCACTTTCAAAATTCGCCATGCTTGAAAAGAAAGAAAATTTTTCTAAGTCCAACATTTATATGTCTAAGAAAATTTAGCCAAATGTTCTAGGAAGATGAAATAAATTTTGCCAGATGATTTTGGACGAAAGGATTTATGGCCAAATAAAACTGGACAGCAAGAAAATTATGGCCAAATAAAATTGGACGGCAAGAATTTATGGCCAAATAAAATTGGTGTAATGTCCCCTTCTCGAGCATGACTTTTTTTGTGACCGTTGGCCTATTCTGGAGACCCGTAGGCTTCTCGGTGGTGAAATTAGGGTTTCTTGGTTGGTGGTTTCTCTTGCTCACGGATTGGTGATTGAACTGCGGTTTCCTTCTGGGTTTTTCGTGAGCTTTTCGGTGATGTGTTTTTCTTGGCATTCTGAGCACTTTCATGAATTTATTATTTTTAGTAAATTCTATTTCTGGCAGTGGTCCTGTTGGCGTCGGCACGATTGGCTTTCATCTTCAGTCTTTTCAGTTGGTTTGATCAATCTTGACCTTGGGAAGCATTTTTGGTGAGATTTGTCCAGTTGATTAAAATATTATATTTTAAAGTTATATTTTAATATTTTGACCCCTTGGTCTAGTGAAACAACTTAAGTTGTTCTTAAAAGGGGGTTTTTGAGGGGTGGCGCCTCATGGAGATATTTCTACATTTTCTAAAGGTTCATAAATAATTGCTTGAAAAGGGACGCCCATCTTTTGGAGAAGATTATTTTAAAATTAAAGTCAAAATTACATCAAGACCAAAGGGACGCCATCTCTGGAGGGAAAGGTGAAAATTCAAATTTGAAAGTTAGGGTTTCTAGTAGCTTCTGGAAAGTCATCACAAGTTTATAAAAGGAGGTCTTGGTCTTCATTTGCATCATCTGATATCTTGAGTAAAGTTACGCTGCCAAAATGGTGTTGGACTGCTCCGAGGAATGAATGCCTCCTAGCTTGGCTCAACTTCGTGCTTGTGAGATAGCACCTAGTGGAGAGGTTTGATTGCTTTTGAGTGATTTTGTAGTGAGTTTGCTTATAGCTGTTGTTTATGAATTGTAATCCTTATATTTGCAAAAATATCAAAAAATATGGAGTTGCTGGTTTGTGTTGCAGATTTGGTTTTTTGCTCATAAGTCATTGTGTGATTTTCTTTTGGTTCTGGGTAGTTTACCCATGCATTTGCTAGGTAAGGGCATCCCTTTTAGAGAAGTTTTGGAATTTAATTTGAAGTCTCTAATTTATTAAGGCAAAATCGCCCCTCCTTGCAGCCATACCATTTAGAGTGTCATTGGAATTCGTGAAGAAAATAAATATCTGCATTTAGGTTCTGTTCTGTGTTTTCAGCTTGGGCGCCTTCATCATAGGAATGATTTGCATCAGAGTTCATGTAATTTGGGTGAGTAGTGAGTGAGTTGTGTGCATTTCCTTGAGTTTCTGTATTGCTGGTTATCAGTTTCAGTCTTTGTTCTGTCATAACAGCTTGCATAGACTCCATCATTTGAGTTTGATTTGGAAAGGAGAGACATTGAGAACATTAAGGATATCATTATACATTGTTGCAGCATTGGGAACTCCCTTATCTTGTGTTTAACAGATAAATCTCTGATATTGTAAGCTGAACAGTAGTACTGTCAGCATCTTTCTTATTCTTGCTAATCTCATACTTGTAACTGCCCACTGAATAAGTGGAAGAGGCTGGCTTGCCGCCTATTTACTTGTTTTGCATTGTAATTTCATAAGTCTCCGCCATATGGTCGCCTCATCTCCATCCTGGATTGAGTAGCACATACTTGGTGTTGAGTTACTTTCAATATTGCAATAGATAGGGATCCTCTGACCATATGCTCGCCGTCATCTGGCGCATTCTTGGTTAGAGTTCTTTGTATCAGCAATTCTTTAAGATCCTCTGACCAATGCTCACACCTTGCCCACATCGGGATCCTGGTGTACATTCTTGTTAGAGTTGCTTCAGCATCGTTTTGGTTTAGAGCTAACCATTAACGTGTGCTTGTTAATTGTAACTTGCAATTGAAAATCGAAAAAATTTGGCTCGGTATATTTCAGTGGTATCAGAGCAGTGCATCCTGCCATCCTGTGAAACAAGCATTCTATGAGTGACAGAGAACAGAGATACTTAGCAAGGGTATACAAGAGGGATACAAGTCAGAAACAGTTCTATCAGGTTCCAGAAGGTCAGACAGCATCAGAGATTTTGAGGGCTAATTGGGAGCCTTCTCAGGAAACAGAAATGGGGGATAATGAAAGGACCTCAGGTGGTAATGAGAGGATTTTGGGCAATAGGGATGACAGAGGGAAGAGTAAAGAAAGATCACCAAGTCCGGGACAAGAGTTCAATAGGAAGATGGATGCCTTGATGGATATGGTTTCTCTCATGATGGGGAAATTGGGTCAGATCCCTCAACAGAACAATTCAGGGCATATTGGAGAACACAGTGCTTCCAACCAGCATAATGGACATGTCGTCCAACCTTCAGCAAGCAGCACATACATCTCTGCTAGACCATTCAAACCCACGTTCTTGGCACCAGTAAACCCACCACCAGAGCCAAAAGAAAATGTTTCATTTTTGGAACAACTGAGAATAGGCCGTACTGAGTATGAAACTCTCCCGGATGAAGTCAAGCTAGACATGTCATTCAACGATTTCATGGAGCTCAGGAGGAAGAATAATGGAAAAGGGAGGAAGTATGAACAAAGAGGAACAACAGTACAGAGGGATTTGCACCAAGCTATCAACAAGGTTAATCTTCCCCACTTTGACGGAAGTGATAATAGTTCTGCTCAAGCTTGGATACAAAAATTAGACAACTATCTGGCTCTTAGACCAATGGCAGAAGAGGAAGCGATTAAGTTCGCTACGCTACACCTGGATGGAGTGGCGCATGAGTGGTGGTACCATGGCCTAGTCACCTTGGGTCATGGGTCTATCACTACCTATGATGAGTTTACCAATAGACTCATTGAGAGATTCGAGAAGAAGGACCCAGAAGTGCATTTCAGGGAGTTGGCACAGTTGAAGCAGTATGGTACAGTTGATGCCTACATAGCTGAATTCCAAAGACTTTCAGTAATGGTCACTGGAATCACGGAGAGAAGATTGGTGATCCTATTCAATGAAGGATTGATGGAGCCACTCAAGGGTTGGATTAAGGCTTTTGATCCACCCTGATCCACCCTCCCTACAGGAGGCAATGAAGAAAGCAAGAAATATGGAGTGGGCTGCTCCCAAAGCAAAGTTTCAGTCCAAGCCATCATTTCACAAAGGGGATAGAGGGAAAAGACCTCATCAAAGACCTCATCATAAGGAGTTCAAACAGCATAAACCTCATGTCACGAGATTGGATCCAGAGACTATCAATGAACTCCGAAGAAAGGGGTTATGTTTCCGTTGTTGGGAGAAATGATCCTAAGATCATGTTTGCCCAAAAGGAGCCAAAATTCATCAAATTGAATACTATTCAGCGGAGGAAAGTAATTCTGATTTTTCTGATCAGCAGTCTGATTTTGAGGACAGCGAAGTAGAAAGAGCTCCAGAAGAGTCCGAAGACGAAAAGGGAAGTGGAGGTGCATTGGCTCAACTTTCGAGCTTTCAAAAGAATGAGTCCTTCAAAGTTCGATGGATGATCAAAGGGCAGCGAATAGTTGCTCTAATTGACACTGGGGCAACACATAACTTCATTGATGAAGCTGTGGTGGCAAAGAAAGGGCCGCAAACAGAAGATTTCGAGGGCTTCAGAGTTATGGTTGCTGATGGGTTTCACATCTCATGCACCAAGAAGATTTCAAACATGTCCATGCAATCGGGCAATTATGAAGTCAATGATGACTTCTATGTGGTTAACATTGGGGATACAGATGCCGTCCTTGGCATTCAGTGGCTGCGATCTCTTGGAGAGATCTCTTTAAATCTGCAAACCATGGAGCTCAAATTTCAATCCGATGGAAAGGTGGTGGTGTTAAGAGGAATGTCTAATGGTGGTCCTCGGATTGTGTCATTCAAGAGAATGGCAAGGCTGATACGTCATGACCAAGTAGAGTGGGCTGCGGAATGTATGATTCTTCCAGCTAGTCCGGTTGAAACAAAAAGAGACTATCCTCCAGATATTCAGTCTCTACTCACCAAGAAGAGTAAAGTGTTTGCTGATTTACCTCTTGGACCACCTCCTGATCGGGGTTCAGAACATGTCATTGAGCTCAAGGAAGGAGCTAAGCCAGTAATCACAACTCCATATCGGTACCCCAAGAAGCAAAAGGATGAGATTGAAAAGAACATTAGGAAACTCTTGGAGATGGGCTTCATTTGTCCAAGTAAGAGTCCCTTTGCTTCAGCAGTTGTTCTAGTGAAGAAGGATGGTACCATTCGTATGTGTGTAGATTATCGTGCTTTGAATCAAAGCACCATCAAAAACCGATATCCCATTCCAAGGATAGATGAGCTCATTGATGAGCTACATGGAGCCAAGTTCTTTTCGAAGATAGATTTGAGGTCGAGCTACTATCAGATTTGGATGAGAGGATATGATGTTGAGAAGACAGCCTTCAGATGTCACTATGGTCACTTTGAGTTCCTAGTCATGCCATTTGGGTTGACCAATGCTCCTGCTACCTTCCAGTCTTGTATGAACAGAGTCTTTCAGAAGCAGTTGAGGAAGTTCGTGTTGATATTTTTCGATGACATCTTGATTTTCAGCAAGACTTGGGAAGAACATCTCAAGCACTTGGAGGAAGTGCTTAGCATCCTAGAATCAGAGAGCTTGTTTGCCAAAGAATCCAAATGTGAATTTGGAATGAAGGAGCTACTTTACCTTGGTCACATAATCAGTGCTGAAGGTGTGAAGGTTGATCCTGAAAAGATCAAGGCTATTGTTGATTGGCCACCTCCTGAGAACTTGACTCACTTGAAAGGGTTCTTGGGCCTTTGTGGATTTTACAGAAGGTTTGTGAAGGGTTATTCTCAGAATGCTGCTCCTCTTACTGACCTCACGAAAAAAGGAGCTTTTTGCTAGTCAGAAAAGGCATAGAGTACTTTTGATAAGTTCAAGAAGATAATGAGTTCTTAACCTGTTCTAGCTATTCCGGATTTTTCCAAGCCCTTCGAGCTACAATCTGATGCATCTGGTGAAGGTGTTGGGGCTGTTTTAATGCAAGATAAACATCCCATCGTGTTTGAGAGCAGAAAATTAAGAGGAGTTGAGAGGGCCTACTCTATCTATGACAAGGAAATGCTTGCAATCATGCATGCATTAGCCAAGTTCAGACAGTACTTGGTGGGGAGCAAGTTTGTGGTCAAGACTGATCACAATAGTCTCAAGCATTTCATGCATCAAAAAGATTTGAACGAGAGGCAACAGAAGTGGGTGAGTAAGCTTCAAGCTTACGATTTTGACATTGAGTATGTCAAAGGTAAAAACAACATAGTCGCTGATGCTTTATCCAGAAGACCTCATTTGAGCTCATTATGTGAGCTTACTGCTGATTGGAAGAATATGTTGCTTGCTGATTATGCCAAAAATAAGTTTGCAACCAGCATCATAGAGGGTACTTTTCATGACGAAAGGTACAAGGTGGTTGAAGGGCTGATACACTACAAGGGTAGAATCTTCTTGGTGGCTGATTCTAAGCTCAAGAAGAAGATTTTGCTGACATTTCATGACATTCCACTTGCTGGTCATCAGGGGTTCTTCAAGACATATAGGCAGATCAGAGAAAGGCTTTCTTGGAAGGGTTTGAAAGGAGAAGTTCAACGTTACATTCAGGAGTGCCCCACTTGTCAGATGAACAAAAATGAGCATACACTACCAGCTGGTCTGCTGCAACCTCTTCCCATTCCCAATCAAAAATGGGAAAGCATATCAATGGACTTCATCACTGGGCTACCCAAAGTTCAAGGAAAAGACTGTATCTATGTTGTGGTAGATAGATTGACAAAATTTGCTCATTTATTTGCCATTACCAACTCATTTTCAGTAGCTCAAGTTGCAGATCTGTTTTTTCATGAGGTGTTTAGATTACATGGGTTGCCAAAAAACATTGTGAGTGATAAGGACAGCAAGTTCCTAAGCACCTTTGGGCAAGAGGTCTTTAGAATGAGTGGTACAGTGCTTACTCCAAGCACTAGCTATCACCCTCAAACGGATGGACAAACAGAGATAGTGAATAAGTGGTTGGAAGGTTATTTGAGGAACTATGTTTCAGAACAGCAAAGAGCATGGGTGAAGTGGCTTCACATAGGCGAGTATTGCTATAACTCTTCTTATCACATGTCAATAAGGATGTCACCTTTCATGGCTATTTATGGTTATGAGGCTCCTAGCTTTGCTGATTTGGTGTTTGGTGATAGCAAAGACCCTCAAGCCAAGGATTTATTACAGCAGAGTCAAGATATCTTGAAATCATTGAAGGACAATCTACAGATTGCACAGAATCAGCAGAAGATGTACGCTGATCAGCAGCGTGTCGAGCACTCTTTTGAGGTTGGAGATATGGTTTATCTTCGACTACAGCCTTACAGACAGTCTACTCTCAAGAAGAGTGGAGCTGAGAAGCTCAAACCTCGCTTCTATTGGCCGTTCAAGGTTATCAGAAAGGTGGGAGCAGTAGCCTATGAGTTGGAGCTACCTTCGAGTAGCAAAGTTCACAATGTCTTCCACGTGTCTCGCCTCAAAAAGGCACTTGGACACAATGTCATTGCTTCATCACAGTTGCCACCTTTGGATAAAGAAGGACAGTTAGTTTTAATCCCTGAAGAGATTCTTGATTCCAGAGAGCGTTCTTTGAGAAATAGAACAATCAGAGAATATTTGGTGAAGTGGAAGAACTTGCCTATGGAGGATGCGACTTGGGAGAATGATGAGATTCTGCAGCATCTGGGTTTGCGATTGCTTGAGGACAAGCAATCTTGGGGAGGGCAGACTATAATGTCCCCTTCTCAAGCATTACTTTTTTTGTGACCGTTGGCCTATTCTGGAGACCCGTAGGCTTCTTGGTGGTGAAATTAGGGTTTCTTGGTTGGTGGTTTCTCTTGCTCACGGATTGGTGATTGAACTGCGATTTCCTTCTGGGTTTTTCGTGAGCTTTTCGGTGATGTGTTTTTCTTGGCATTCTGAGCACTTTCATGAATTTACTATTTTTAGTAAATTCTATTTCTGGCAGTGGTCCTATTGGCGTCGGCACGGTTGGCTCTCATCTTCAGTCTTTTCAGTTGGTTTGATCAATCTTGACCTTGGGAAGCATTTTTGGTGAGATTTGTCCAGTTGATTAAAATATTATATTTTAAAGTTATATTTTAATATTTTGACCCCTTGGTCTAGTGAAACAACTTAAGTTGTTCTCAAAAGGGGGTTTTTGAGGGGGTGGCGCCTCATGGAGATATTTCTACATTTTCTAAAGGTTCATAAATAATTGCTTGAAAAGGGACGCCCATCTTTTGGAGAAGATTATTTTAAAATTAAAGTCAAAATTACATCAAGACAAAAGGGACGCCATCTTTGGAGGGAAAGGTGAAAATTCAAATTTGAAAGTTAGGGTTTCTAGAAGCTTCTGGAAAGTCATCACAAGTTTATAAAAGGAGGTCTTGGTCTTCATTTGCATCATCTGATATCTTGAGTAAAGTTACGCTGCCAAAATGGTGTTGGACTGCTCCGAGGAATGAATGCCTCCTAGCTTGGCTCAACTTCGTGCTTGTGAGATAGCACCTAGTGGAGAGGTTTGATTGCTTTTGAGTGATTTTGTAGTGAGTTTGCTTATAGCTGTTGTTTACGCATTGTAATCCTTATATTTGCAAAAATATCAAAAAATATGGAGTTGCTGGTTTGTGTTGCAGATTTGGTTTTTTGCTCATAAGTCATTGTGTGATTTTCTTTTGGTTCTGGGTAGTTTACCCATGCATTTGCTAGGTAAGGGCGTCCCTTTCAGAGAAGTTTGGGAATTTAATTTGAAGTCTCTAATTTATTAAGGAAAAATCGCCCCTCCTTGCAGCCGTACCATTTAGAGTGTCATTGGAATTCGTGAAGAAAATAAATATCTGCATTTAGGTTCTGTTCTGTGTTTTCAGCTTGGGCGCCTTCATCATAGGAATGATTTGCATCAGAGTTCATGTAATTTGGGTGAGTAGTGAGTGAGTTGTGTGCATTTCCTTGAGTTTCTGTATTGCTGGTTATCAGTTTCAGTCTTTGTTCTGTCATAACAGCTTGCATAGACTCCATCATTTGAGTTTGATTTGGAAAGGAGAGACAGTGAGAACATTAAGGATATCATTATACATTGTTGCAGCATTGGGAACTCCCTTATCTTGTGTTTAACAGATAAATCTCTGATATTGTAAGCTGAACAGTAGTATTGTCAGCATCTTTCTTATTCTTGCTAATCTCATGCTTGTAACTGCCCACTGAATAAGTGGAAGAGGCTGGCTTGCCGCCTATTTACTTGTTTTGCATTGTAATTTCATAAGTCTCCGCCATATGGTCGCCTCATCTCCATCCTGGATTGAGTAGCACATACTTGGTGTTGAGTTACTTTCAGTATTGCAATAGATAGGGATCCTCTGACCATATGCTCGCCATCATCTGGCGCATTCTTGGTTAGAGTTCTTTGTATCAGCAATTCTTTAAGATCCTCTGACCAATGCTCACACCTTGCCCACATCGGGAACCTGGTGTACATTCTTGTTAGAGTTGCTTCAACATCGTTTTGGTTTAGATGCTAACCATTAACGTGTGCTTGTTAATTGTAACTTGCAATTGAGAATCGAAAAAATTTGGCTCGGTATATTTCAATTGGATGGAAAGAAAATTATGGCCAAATGAAATTGGACGGAAAGAAAATTATGGCAAAATAAATTTGGAAAGAAAAATTTGCCTAAGGCAATGGCAAGAACTTCATGAAGTCCTCCAACATTTGAAGATAGATGAAAAAAGACTCTCAAAGTTCGCCATGGAAAAGTGTTCACCAAGCCCAACTTGTAGAGAGAGAGTATGGCAAACAATGAGAAGTCCGTTTTCGAGAGATAGAAATGAAGAGTTAAATATGGAATATGCTCGTGCCAAGATGAAAATGACGAAGAGAGTATGAAGTTTGCTTGGGAGTAATGAATAATTTTTGCCATGGAGAAATTTAAAAGATAAAATCAAATAAATTAGCCATTTTGGAGAAAATTAAAAGCCTGAAAATGAAATTAGGAGAGAGAAAATTTGAAATAAATTTGTTTTATTTTACTGCAGGTGGATGACTACACAAGGCGAATCATCAAAGAGGAAAATGGCAAAGAAAGTGTAATGTTCAACTTGAAGGGAGATGAAAGAAAACTTGGGGAGTCCACCCTTGCACATCGCAAGACCAACGGGAAGTCCGCCAAGAATTTGGCATCATGAAGACAACAGTAGGCACATCGTCAAGTACATCCAACTTACGCAAGCCAAATTCAAAATTGAAGACAAATCTACCGGCGAAGTTTATTTGAGCACAAAAATGGCCAGAATCTTGAAGATGTTACAAAATGAAATTGAATAGCCAAAATTTGGCTAAGTATGGGAAATTCTCCACGGAGAAAGTTCCAATTTCCTCCATTGCAGCGAATGCACAGGGGAGTTCCTCTCCAAATTCAAGGCACTTGAAGAAATTCCAAAGCAATCCGGAAAGAAAGACTTAATAACTTGAAGTCTAAACAAGTGCTCCAAGGCGAGGTGAGAAGAAGAAGCCAAAGTCATCCAAGATCAAAGCACAAAGGATAAAGTCATCGGCAAGGAAAATATTCTAAGGAACAAGACCAAAGTGATCAAAGAAGACATCCAGCACGTTGAGGTGGCGCCTCGTCATCTTCCAACCAATCAAATCATTCCAAATCAACATGCAACAACTTTCTATTTTATCTGTTGGTTCATATTTAGTAAAAAGGACAAGTGTCCTCGAATGTAATTTTCTCATTGGTCGAAGGGTAGCAAACCCTAATTAGGGTTTTATTTGTAATCTTGGCCGTTGATCCTAAATCAATCTTGGCCATTGAATTGTAATTGGGGAGCCTATAAATTGAGCTCACCCCCTCATTTGTAAAGCATGGGAGCATGTTGCAAAACATGTTAAGATAAGTAACTGTTGTAAGATTGCCAAAGTAATAAGTAATGCATGCATTGTGTTGATGGTGATTACTTCTCTTATTTTGGAGTTGTCATGGTTCTTATCCCTCATCATAGTTTAGATTTTATTTCATGTATGTTAGATGAATGCAAGATCTGATAAGTATTGATTTATGGTGAAACTTTTTGCTCATACTTTCTTTGAATGAATGATTTTCATTCAATGCGTAAAGTTAGCCTGAGCTTATTTTGTGGATGCTTAACTTCTATCTGGATAATTATTGTTCGATTTGATGGTAGTTATTCATGACGTGAAAATCATAAGCACATTCCCTTGAAGATTGCACCCTCTTTGTGTAGTTGTCGTTGAGTGTGGCGAAGCAAAGCGTGGTTATTGGTTCCACTAAGTCAATACCGTCTCTTGAGTTCTTAGGAAGTAGACTAGAAATTCTAAACCTTTATCTCCTTTTTTCAGTTTGTTTGATCCATGACCCAAGCAATAGAGCTTTGTTGTCTAGACCTTCATTGTGAATTGAACAAGCCTAGCGTAAGTCCCTTTGTGTTACCAGCAAAATCACATCAAACCACAGAGCTCATCCACACCTAACTGAAACATTGGAATTACCGTATGATCTTTCTTGCAGTCTTAGCATACGAGGTAGTTTTTCAAGAGGGGATGGAGCGTCTTTGACACTTTATTCTAGAATGTTTGTCGTGTCATAAAACACGCATCAACAGTATCCTTGTTCAACAAATCCTTAAGTCTTGAATCACCGACATTCTGAAGTGTTTTATATTGCTAATAAAACAATATTTTTCTCACCTCCCTTGTTAAGTGGTAACTTAGGACTTAGGAATAAAGGAAAATTTGGTTTTTCCATAAATATGAGGACATTGTTACATTTTTTAATGGTTCTTATTGAGGGTTTTCCTCTCTATATTTTTGTTGTATACAGCTGGAGGAATTTCCATTGCTGTGTTGTGAACTTTCCTGATAAATATATATCTTCTTTTTTGTCTCTTTTTGTCTATCTGTGAAGTAGAATAGGTTGTCAGTCAAAGATAAGGGAGTGACTGTGATGTCAACCGCAAGAATTTAAACACGTACATAAAAAAAATCAATGAAATGACTTGTTCAGTAATGTCAAAGAAATGATCTATAGAAGAAGCAATGCGAAGTTACACCCATTGGCATATTACAAAAACTGATAGGAACAAGCAGAATTTCAAACAATGTTATTGATGTGACAACTGCTTTCAATGTGCAGCAAACCCCATGAACAAAAAAATTACACAATTACCACACATCCCATGATATACACAACAATAGACATTGCAAACACATAGATATCAAAAATGCTTCTTGGGAGCAGTGCCAAAAATTTGGCTAAATTTCAATAAAATCTTGTCAACTGCTTTAATTTTTTTTAACTTGCTACAAATCCCTGCAAATGAGGGCAACTTTGCATAGTAATTTAACATTATAGGGATTGGGAACATCCTATAGTCATAAACATTTGGTTAAGGTTAATTTGTGACAAGAAATTAATAAGGCTTGGACTGAAAATCATTTAGTTATTTAAATTTTATAGTACCTCTACAACTAAACAATTGTAAAACAATATTCTTATACAAAATTTGACCTTGGCATATTGCTATAGAAGCCACTGTAAGCATCCATTTTTACATTTGCAAATGCTCGTAGATACTAATAGTTCTAGCTTTCTTAAAATTCACATTAAACCCCTACAAAAAACAGACGATTTCACACGGGCAGGACATTTTAGCATTATAGTGCTTGGCACTGCATCTATTATACCTCTAGTTAAAACTTAATTTGTGACAATTTTCTCATGAATAAAACTAAATAACTTTGAGCCATTCAAAGTTGCTCAATATTCAGTACAAATCCCTGAAAATGAGGGAGATTTCACATAGACAGATCATTAGTTTAATATTATAAAGCTTGGCAGTAAATCCTACAAAGTCTTGGTTAAGTCAATTTTTGACAATAAACTGTTACAGACAGTGCTAATTGTCGTCATGTTATTGGAAACTTATTTAACTTGTACATGCTTTACTTTATTTTATTCTAAAGTACTAAAATTTGCAGGGAGTCCAATATACTCAGCTGAAAAAAATTGCTATTAAGCCCCTCTATAGTGCACCGAACATAACCTTTGGCAAGATAACACTTCCGTACCCTAGGAAGTGATGCCCAAGGTATATTCAAGGGCTATAGAGGTTTAAGTGATAAGGAAACAACAAATACTGTTCCTTACAATTGTCTTCTCTTAAATTTCTTCTCTTCTCTCTTTCTTCTTCTAGTGATTTGTTATTCGACCATAAATCCAGCAAATGAGGGATCCAAGTGTCAAACAAGCAAGCATGCCTACATGCTCTAGACTACCCCTTGTGAGCCATTAGACAAACTCAAGACCTTTCACATACCATTTCTTACAATGCCACTCCGCTCTCTTGTACCACTCTGCTTTCTCATACATCTCTCTTCTATGTACTATCCCTCTTCCACATTCCTTCGAGCATATAGGAAGGTGAGGTGTATCAAAGGTTTGGTATGTTCAGAGAACTGCTCTTTTGTACCATTGCTTTGGTATATTGAGCAGTTTGGCATTAGAAATCTAAGTATATTGAAAGGTGGGAATGTTAGGTTGGAATGATAGGGTTGGAGCAATAATGGTTTCTCCTAAGAGTGACATAACCTCAAAACATATGAAAGTCAGAATTTATTGTGCAGATTTGGTTGTCATGCCGTGTCAAAGAGAGTTTGTATGGGCATATTGCAAGTCAATGTCAGCTACAGGCAAGATCAAATGCATTTTTTTCTTGAATTATATCAATGGAAGCATATATCACTTCAAATGGCATTTGGCGAAGGAGCTAGGGCATAACACCACTACTTGGATAAAGTGCCCTATAAACATTGTTGTACCCCAAATTAAATTTTTTGCTACACATAGGCATTTTGAAGAAATGGTCAAAAGTCTTGCTAAAATTGTCAAACAAAGGTCAAAATTGGGGTTTGCATGTCTTGCATGAGGGGCAAAAACTTGAAATTTTCAAAATCTGACGATTTGGGTCTGCTCAGAGCGACCAAGTCTACAAAACCCAAGTCTCAATTTTTCATCCCTACTTTTTAGGAAAATTGCTATTTTTAGAAACTTTCTAAAAATAGTAACTTTTTCTGGGTTTTTTTGGGTTTAATTTGAAACGGATATTGGCAAAATTTTCTAAAAATAGAAAGTTTGTATGTTAGGGTTCAAACTGATTTTGATTGGCTCAAAATACTTCCTCATCAGGCTGGTGCAGTCAAAATCACAAAAAGATCGGTTTTTCCCTAGTGGGTCTATTCTGCTTTTTCGGAAGCATTTCGAGAGCTCCAAGGCCATTAATGGAGGTCAGCCAGTTGCCAGGTGTTAGATTCAAACTTTCAAGCACTGAACAGAAGATGACAAATAATGAACGTGCACGCAGATCAATGAATGGATGAAGAAAGTTGTGAAAGTTGAAATTTGAAAAATAGAAACTAAGTCTGCTAGCCATGGGCACCCCAGAGAGAGATAGGCGCCCAGCTTTTTGAGGCATCAAATGATGAAATTAGGGTTCGTGCTCCCAGACAATGTTGTTCAGAATCTTCTCAGCTCCGCAGCGAGTCTAGCAATGCGGTCATTAGATCAATCAGGCATCTAAAATCCGAGGTCAAATGGAGAGGTCACAATCGAGTAGCAGAATGCAAATCTCAAAATCATCAGAAAATATTCAAAGTCTGGGAACTCTGGGCACCCCAGGTGGCCAGGGGTGCCCAGCCCTTTGGAGGCTCAAACTCAGCAATTAAGGTTTGCAAATATGCTCATTGACTCCAAAATTTTGCCAGTTATCCAGTGTATGTCTCATCCTAATTGTCAGATTTATCAGTCAGCCACAGCTACAGATCAAACTGAAGGTATATCATGAAGGTTCAAGTTTGAAGATTGAAAATCAAGCAAAAATGACTTAAGTCTGGAGGAGTTGGGCGCCCCAGGAGGAGATGGGCTCCCATGATTTTGAAGGCCTAAATGGATAAATTAGCAGTCGACATCTCCAAAATCACTTCTTCAGATTTGATCAAGCTTTCCAACGAAACCATTAGCACATCAATCGGAGTTGGCAGTCATCAGATATCAAAAGTCAAAAGCAAAGGTGAAAAACACAAAAAAATAAACTAACTCTGGAGGAGTTGGGTGCCCCAGCTAACCAGAGGCGCCCAAGTTTTTGATGGATCAAAATCAGTTTTTAGGGCTTGGCCTCTCCAGAATAATCTTCTCAGATTCAGATAAGCTACGCAATGAAACCGTCAGCTAGATCATCGAACCTCCCGAACTCCCAGAATCATGAACTCATCAGAAGAATAGAAGAGAGTGAAAGTTGGAAAAATATTCTAACTCTGGAAGAGTTGGGCGCCCCAGCTAGCCAAGGGCGCCCAAGGATTTGATGCCTTGAAATTAGTTTTCAAGAGATATCACTCCGAGAAGACTCCACTCAAAATTCATTAGGCTATCCAATGAGTCTAGCCATTAGTTCATCGGACACCTTGATCACCCAGAAATGAGAATTCATCAGAAGATCAAGGAAAACACAGAAGTTGAAGAATGTCAAAAAATGGCTAACACTGGCAAGTTTCGGCGCCCTAGCTAGCTAGGGGCGCCCAACTTTTTGAGGTGACAAATGAAGTTTTTATCCAAAGATGCCTCCAGGATAACCTTCTCAGAATCAGCCAGGCTCCACAATGGATCACTTCGTCAGTTCACAGGATCCTCCGAGCATCCAAAAATCGAAGATCAAACAGAGGTTAAAATCAAGCAAAAAAGTTGAAAATGGTGAAAATTTGGCTAAGTCTACCAAGCAAAAGCGCCCCAGTCCAAGAGAGGTGCCCAAGAATTCATGTCTTAGTCAAATTTTCAAGTTTCATCCTCCAACATTCCAAACCGTGTCTACATTCAATGAACCTGCTCAAGCTAAGCTCCGAAGGATTTAAAGCAAAAAAGAAAGCAGATTCTCTCAAGCCTCATCTTATTTAAAGAGAGCTTTTGCCTTTCATTATTCATTATTGCAGGTTGGCGTCCAGAGTAAGAAGATTTTCCCTTTATTCTCAACAAAGATTTGAAGACTTAAATGACATGCTTTTTCGGTGTTCTTCGTAGTTTTGGGATTAGTGAGCAAGGAGGAATGCTTTTTCAAGCTCCAAACTTCTAGGACGTGGCTTTTTCAAAGCAGCCACTCAGCTTTTTCCATTTCTGATCACATGGGTCTCTCTGCTCTTTCATCCTCTTCAACATTGAGAAAATTTTCCCTCTTCTAGAAACTACTTTTTGGCCACTTTTTAAGGATGGATTTAGCTTTTTCAATTTTTGAGCATCTGGGTTTCTCCGGAATGTGATTTTCTACAAAACCCAGGTCCCAGCTTTTTTCGGAGAAATTGCTTTTTCAAGGCAAATCAGCATTCTATTTTCAGCAACACTCTCCAGTTAAAATCAAGAAATAAATCAGCTTTTTGGCAAATGTGGATGAGATTTAAAGCAGCCTTCATCTAGAAGCTTTCTTTCCACTTTCATTCTATTCACATCCCAATTCTTATCTACTCATTGAAGAAAAGAAAGAAGATAAAATGTGATACTTTGCATTTCCTGTTTTTCCTGCTTCCTTAGATGGTTAGATGTTATCTTCATTTAGTTTTAGAAATAAAGCTTGCTTGTTGAGCAAGCCTTAGTTGTAAAAGCAAGGAGATTTTAGGGTTCCCTACTCCTCTACTTGTTTATAAATAAGAACAGCCTTGCTCATTTATTTTGAAACGGTTATTGTGATAGCAAATTGTGAGCCTGTAATGCAGCAAGTTATTTAGTGTCAGTTCACTTTGTGTAAGAGCAAGTTTGCAAGCCTCTTTAACTGCATGTTCTTGTTCAGTGCATGTGTCTTGTGTAATCTTTGTTCCTGAGATTTGAGAAATAAAGTCTTGTGCCTATTTTGCCCTAATATAATGTCTCAAATTTCCATTTATTGTGTTATGCTTATATGATCTTAATTTCAGCTCGCACTGAAAGTAAGTAGATGTATGTTGAAAAAGAGTTTATTTAAGTATTTTGTTAGAAGATCCTTCCTTGTCCATTTCTAACTCTCTTGCTCTGCGATTACTTCAGAAGTTAGAAATGTCACTAGAATAGGCTTAGTCATAGTTGAACTTTTAAAACAGAAAATCTCAACTACGGTGCTTGAGTTTTATAACCTTGTGCTCTTAGCTGAACAAAAAGATAGGCAGATTAGTTTTAGTTTACTTTCTTTCTTACAACATCAACAAAGAGGGAGCTTCCCCTCCTAATTTGAAGAGCAGGTTACTGCACATAGCTGTCCGTTTCTAATTCGCATTCCAGAGGGGCGAATTAAAACGCCAACAAACATCACATATCAAACACAATAGGTTCTTCAAGCAATTTTTGATGGTAAAGCTAAAAAGGCAAAAATTAGGACAAAAGTGGCATTTAATTGTATAGCTGGCATGGGAAATCTTTTGCATAAGACAACTAGTGTGCATTAGTCTTTGAAGGAGTCTCAATCAAAACCTACTTCTATAGCACATGACCCAAATGCAAGTGGAGTAAACATTAATTCTTTCTTTGCACCTCGTACTTCACCGAGATCATAGAACCACTTTGGAAAGTACAAGATGAAGGAAGAATGTCCATGAATGGGTGAAGAAAACAATTGTGAATTTTTAGTTCTACTCTAGCTTGTCATTCAATGTTACCAAGCCTCCATATTGGCGGGGTATGGTGGATGTTATTGTAATTGCAGATCTTGGGTTCAAAGCTTGATCATACAAGACATTGAGGGTTGATATGCTCAATGATGCAATACAAGATGTTAAGGATGTTAATGATATCATGCAGCATCAGAAGTAACTTCCACTGATTTTCTTTTGCTAATAAATTAAATGATAGCATTATGCTATTTAATTATTCGAGTTCAAGAGGTGCGATTCTTATGAAGAGACTTCTATTTATTAAGCAATAAATATTAAATGAAATAACACGTCCCTTGTGTTAAGGCTGACCTCTCTTGGCGTGATTGGATGCATCTATTTAAAAGAAGATATATTATCATCATTGGCCGACTTGTATTAAATGTAAGGTGGCGACTCTTCAAGATGTATAAATAAGAGTTCGTTTTCTCATTGTAATCATCAAGTGACAAGTCAAATTCGATTCATTTATTCTCTCAAGTGCGAATTCATCTTGGAGCAGTGCGAGTTCTTTGTATGAGCAGAGTGATATTGTTAAAGAAGACAGTTCTGTGTTAGCAGATTACAGGAGATAAAATCTGTGCTTGGATCATCTGTTGATGCTCATATTCAGCCTTCAGATTGACCTATTGTAAAAGGACACTCTCCTTATTGAGATTCAATATATAAGTGTTATTCTATGGCTAGATTTTTCTCCCTCAAGAGGAGGGTTTTCCCAAGGTATCTGTTGTGTTAGTGTGTCTGATTTGAATTAATTTCTGTGCATTTTATCTGATCATTAAAATTTACATGGTATCAGAGCGGGTTTGAGGAGATCGTGATCAGATTTGCCTTTCACAGCGATACTCTACAGTTCCTTGTCTATCCTTACATCAAACAAGATGGTGAACGGATTGAAGATCGAGTATAGACTCGAGGGTGCATCTAACTTCACATCATGGAGGTTTAGGATCATGCTTACCTTGCGTGAAAATGACTTGGGTGAGTTCGTAGAGTCCAGCGTTCTTGAACCTGAGGAGGAAGAAGAGAAATTACAATGGGTGAAGAAAGATATTAAAGCAATGAAGATATTGGTTGATTCCGTCAAGGATCATATTGTGCCTATCGTCTCTAAGTTGAAGACAGCGAGAGACATGTTCAAAACATTGGAAGCGATGTACGAAATCAACAATACCAGCCGAGCGCTTGCACTGAAGCAACAACTACATCATGTGAAGATGGCGAAAGGTGAATCAGTGATTGCTTACTTTATGAGGATTTCAGATTTGAGAGATCAGCTCTCGACAATAGGGCACATGGTTGATGGCAAAGACTTAACTATGCTCTCTCTCAATGGTCTACCTTTTCTTGGGAATCTTACATTCAGGGAATCAGTGCAAGATCAAAATTGCCTAAGTTTGATCGCCTAAGATCAGATTGCATTCAAGAAGAATCTAGGTTGTTGGCAAGAGGCGTTGGTCAAAGTTCAAAGAACGAAGACATTCATGTTCTTGCCTCCCATGCTTCAAAGAAGAAAGGAAAAGATGGAAGGAAAGGATACTTCAAAAGGAATCGGGACAAGGGAAATGATGATGCACCTCCATTCAAGAAGAAGAGGGACATGCCCAAGATTCAATGTTTTAGATGTGATAAGTTTGGGAACTTCGCTAAGTATTGTCCAACTAGACCTAAGCAACAAGTCACCGTTGCGGATGTTGATGATGCTTCTCCGCAAAAGGATTCAAGTGAATATTTGTTCTACTCGGCATTGGCAAGCAGTGTACCTTCCGACACCAACACTTGGCTGATCGACAGTGGTGCTTCACAACACATCACTAGTTTTAAGGAGCACTTATCTAGTTTGGTGGAGAAGGAGTCTTTTGAACAAGTCATCATTGGAGATGATGCTAGCTACTCCGTGAAAGGAATTGGGACCTCTACACTTCATTTGGATTCCGGCATCACACTTCAGTTGAGTAATGTTCTTTATGTTCCTGGAATCAAGCGCAATCTCATTTCTATTTCAGCCTTGGAAGATAAAGGATATCAAGTTGCCTTCTCCAAAGGCAAAGTTCTAGTGTGGTTGGAGAACTCTAGCTTCAAGGATGCTCAAGTAATTGGAGTTAGACACGAAAGTCTTTACAGGGTCTGCACTCGTCCTCTACTACAAGCTTTGGTTCATGATTCTTCAAGTCTATGTGATCTTTGGCATCGGAGATTGGCTCACTTACACTTCTGAGCCTTACCTATCGTGGAGAAGATGGTGACGGGCCTTCCTAAGTTCAACCAAGAGCACAAAGGTACTTGCTGTGCTTTGGGTAAGAATATAAAAGCCCCTTTTCATAGTAGAGAAAATAGATCTAAGTGTATTTTAGACCTTATTCATTCTAATTTATGTGGACCTATGTCTGTTCCGTCTTCGAGTGGATTCTTGTATTATGTTCTTTTTATTGATGACCACTCTAGGAAGACTTGGATTTATTTTTTGAAAACTAAAGAGTATGAGGAAGTGTTAGATAGGTTTAAGGAATTTAAAGCCTTGGTAGAAAATCTTTCTGGTAAAAGAATTAAGGTTCTCAGATTTGATAATGGTGGAGAATACACCTCTGGCAGTTTTCGGAATTTTTGTATTGATGCAGTGATTAAGAGGGAGTTCTGTGTTCCCTATAATCCTCAACAGAATGGTGTTGCGAAAAGAAAGAACAGGGCAATCATGGAAGCAACGAAGGCCATGATCCATGATCAAGATTTGCAAACCTTCTTATGGGCAGAAGCTTCCAGAACGGCTGTATATGTACAGAACATAAGTCCTCATAAGATCTTGGAGAATATGACTCCCGAGGAAGCCTTTACAAGGAAGAAGCCTGAAGTCAGTCATTTGAGGATCTTTGGATGTCCTGTCTATGTTCATGTTCCAAAGGAAAAGAGAGCTAAGTTGGAGCCTTCTGGCAAGAAGGGAATATTTGTGGGCTACAGTGAGACATCAAAAGCCTGTAGAATATACATTCCAGGACAGAAGTTGATCGAGATCAATAGGGATGTCACATTCGAGGAAGATGTTGCATTCAGGAGATCAAGGGGGATTCATATGGAGATCGATAATGAAGAGTCTCCTCAAGATATGGAATGGAAGTTGACCATACTCCTGAGATTCAGAGGGAGATTTCAGAACCAAAAGAAGATATTGATCCTATTGAACCCTTGGAACCTACTGATGGGCCTACTGACAATGTTATTGGGAGAAAGAGACCTCTATGGGCCAGGCGTACTATGCAAGAGGCTGAAAGTTTTGCAGCTCCTAGAGGCACATTCAGAGAAAGTAAAAGGCCACATAAGTTCTCCAATTATGTTGCCTTAATGAGTCAAATTATAGAATTCGAGCCTACCTATGTTGAGGAAGCATCTAGTCATCAGGTTTGGAGAGATGCTATGGCAGAAGAGTATCAATCAATTCTTAAGAATGATGTTTGGGACATTGTTCCTAGACCCGAAGGCAAGTCTGTGGTATCTTCTAAATGGCTCTTCAAGATCAAGCATGCTGCAGATGGGAGCATTGAAAAATACAAAGCAAGATTTGTGGCTCGTGGTTTTTCTCAGAAAGAGGGAGTTGATTATGAAGAAACATTTGCTCCTGTTGCTCGTTATACTTCTATCAGAACCATCATTGCTATTGTTGCATCTAGAGGATGGAAGATTCACCAAATGGACGTGAAGACAGCCTTTCTCAATGGAGTGATTGAGGAAGAGGTTTACTTAGAGCAACCTGATGGATTCAAGGTTCATGGGAAGGAGTCACATGTCTACAAGCTGAAGAAGGCCTTGTATGGTCTTAAGCAGGCTCCTCGTGCATGGTACGAAAGGATTGATCGGTACCTGTCAAGTTTGGGCTTCCTGAAGAATGATGTTGATTCAAATCTCTACTTCAAGGTAATCAATGGTGATGCATTAATTTTGGTTTTATATGTTGACGATTTGATCCTTACTGGAGAAGATCACCTAATTCTCGAGTGCAAGGAGTTGACTTCGGAATTTGAGATGAAGGACCTTGGGCTCATGCATTACTTCCTTGGCTTAGAAGTCTGGCAGAAACCAGATGAGATGATTCTAAGTCAAGGGAAGTACACCATTGATATACTCAAGAGATTTGGTATGATGGATTGCAAATCCATGTCTACACCTATGGAAACCCACTTACTTAAATTGAAGAAGGCTGCAGCCAGTTTAGATTTGGTGGATCCTACATTGTACAGACAGGTAATTGGATCATTGATGTATCTAGTTAACACTAGACCTAATATCTGCTATGCAGTGAGTGCACTTAGCCAATTTATGTGTGATCCGAGACAGATACATCTTGTTGCAGCTAAACATATCCTGAGATACTTGCGTGGCACAGTTGGATATGGGTTGAGGTATTCTTCAGATGCAGATTTGGAGTTACATGGCTATACAGATTCTGATTGGGCAGGGTGTGTCACTGATCGGAAGAGCACCTCTGGTTGTTGCTTCAGTTTGGGTTCAGCTATGATTTCCGCAGCAGGAAGCAGCCATCTATAGCATTGAGTACAGCAGGGCAGGTATATTGCAGCTTGTATGGCAACTCGGGAAGCAGTGTGGCTTCATAAGCTCCTTGCAGATTGTTTGGACAATCAATGGAGCCTACTATCATTCATTGTGATAATCAGAGTTGTGTGAAGCTTCTGTCAATCCCGTGTTCCATGACAAACGTTCATGTGATTTTATGATCGACAATCAGCAGAACAAAATAGTCCGAAGGCTAATCCGTTCTCTCTTGATCAAAGTATTTCGTGCGCTAAGATTGCAAGAAAGTTCGCACGTTCAACTCCAAGGTTCCGAAATACTTAGAATACCCTCAGTTGGTTTGATGTGAATTGTTGTTTTCACGAGGGGACTTACACAATTGTTCAGGCTTCTTGCAGTTAACAACAAATGGATGATTGGAAGGGATTTGTATAAGGTGGATGATTTAGCAATAAGTACGTTTTTCTAAAGCTAACCAGAAATGTGCGGAAAGTAAATGAGTGTAGGGCCTAAGAAACTTATATTCTATTCTAAATGCAAGATATGTGGAGCTCAATTTCAGCGGACTTCGACCGAATTTCACCTAGCCTCACTTCGGACAGCTTCAGCGAAATTAGTGCAATCTTCAAAGGGATAGCAAAAGATGTTCAGATTACAATTTAGCATACATACACCATCAGAATGACGCATATAAGTATACAAATCACAATCGAAGTTAAACTCAAGATAATGTCCAATAGACCATGCAAGGCGAACTTATTGTCAACAAGCTGCTAGTGGTATGAAATGAAATGAAGCTACCTCAATAAAACACCACACATTCAAAGTAAACTACTTGCATGGAATGAAAATTATGCTACTTTATGCTACTTGGATCCGAAAGGATGAAGAGACCTTGCTAGCTATCCATGACAAAGAAAAATTCCACCATCAATGAAAAGATCTATTATCATGAAAGTTTTACATAACAATCTCCACAAAAGTTTTCAACGGGAAAACTTTCCGTCTTCTCCACACTATGCTAAACTATCAAGCAAAATGTCTACTCTACTCTACTCTCTAGTCTGATCTCCAAATCTAATGCTAGTCTAATGAATTACAAATGAGGGGGACTCCCCCTTTTATAGGTAGCCCAGTCCAATGGACGGCTAAGATTACAATCAAAAGAGTGGCTAAGATTAAGCCACCTCAACCCTAACCCTAAAAACTGCCAGAATGGGGAGTGGTGTAATAAATGAGCAAAGATTCCCACTCACTCCCAAAAATAGTAAAGGCAATAAATGCCCACAATCAGTCTTCTAGAAGATCCTCGTACAGTAGTGCATTCCCATTCTCCTTCTCTCTAGCTGCAAACTCAACGAATCTGCCAAGTACAGCCTCAACCTCCTGAACTGAAATGGGTGGAATGCAATCAAGCTGGAATTCTAACACCGTGACTGAATGTTCATGCCTTGTACAAGATTTTCTCCAGGCAACTAAGGAATCCTGCGTGCTCTGAATCAAACTGGAGAAAGTAGAAGTGTTCTCGAAATCATCTTGTACGAAGGTCTTTACCTCTAAAAAGAAAGGCACCAGCCTACCCCTCAAATTATCAACATTCACCTCATCTGGATTCAACCGCCTAGCAAATATGGCCTCAAAAGTATTTTGAACTCCATCAATGATATTGGCCATAGCCTTCCATACCCTGGTTGAATCTGCCTGTGCTGCATCGAAGAAACCACGTCCTGTAATCGCTAAAGAATACCATCTAGAAAAGTCATACATGTCATTCTCCTGAATGACCCCTCCATCAATCAGCAATCGCAAAGGAACATGCCTCAAAGCCTCAAGACGCTGAATTACTTTGCTCTGATAAACAGAAGCATCTCCCCAAGCCTGATCAACTGCTTCCATTTGTGCCAAAATACTAGAAGCATGCTGAAAAGAAAAAGCAAGGTCCTCCATAAACTTTTCTGTCTCAGCATGAACTCCCGTGACCCACTTGTCTGCCTCCTGTGCCATCTTCCCCAACTCCAACAAGCCACTAATTGACTCTCTAGGTATCTCAGGTGGAAGCTCTATCACTGGAATTTCTTGCCCACGAGGACGAGACAACTGCTGCACATATCCAATCAAAGCCTTATGCTCTCTTTTCAACTTTTTATATTTTCCTTCCTTTTTGAACAACCTGTCGTTGAGGGCGAGGTAGGAGTTATCACACTCCTCTACAATCTGTGCACCAGTGGGGCGTCCTAACTCCAAAGTTGTGACCACGTAATTTTCTGGCACTGCTTCATCTCGGTCACAATCAACCTGTGGCACGGCCATGTGAAGGGTACGAGAACCATCCTCATCAGTTGATATCTTCGAAAACTTTTGTGCTCTCTTCTTCTGTGGAGGTGCACTGATCCTGTTCAAGAACTCTTCCATTTCAACTGCTGGATCAATCTCCTCGCTGGGGCTTCTCCTCATCCTATCCCTGAGCCAATCAGGTACTGTATACTGTATATCAAAGGGTTGTTGTTCTTGTGCCTCTACTTCTCGAACTTGTTCAACCTCTATATCATTCTGACGAGGCTCATCGTCCTCAAGTGGCTGAGTGTCTCCTGAAACTATATCATCATCGCCCTCCAAAGCCGCCTCCAACTCCTCGAAACCGAGGGTCAGAGTAGTCCCTCATCATCCCAACTGATCAACCCTAACAGGTGCGTTGACACTCTGGCCAACTGACTCTCTCCGTGGTGGCTGAATTATTCCTGTATTGCTTGCACCTGATTCAATGCATTCCTCTAATCAGCAAATAAAGAAACCTCCTGTATACTTGGAGAACGTGTCTCCAATGGCGTGGGTGACTCAACTGCAACTCGTGGAGGCTCCGGCTGAACGGGCTCCTGCCGAACTGGCTCTTTCCTTCTGGATTCTGGACCTCATGTAATTTGTTTCTTCCTACCAATGGTGGGTGTCCTGTGATCTCCCATCAAATTGTAAGTCAAAGCAATTGACCTACTCTTCAATCTGCTCACCCGTCTGTCAACCCATGCTCTAGTGAATGTCAAAACTGGAATGGAGAGTGTGTCCAAGTCAGCAACCTCTGGTTCTGACCAACGAGAGTGGAAGTGGAGTATCTCTCACTGCTGCATAATCTAGATGGACAACGTCCATATCCTCATTCACCTGGTCTGGAACCGGAACAACTTCACACTCCCTGATCATGCTAATTGGCAACCGAGAGAACATTCTTTTCTTGACTTCAACCTCATCTGATGCATCAGCCCAATAATCCTCAATATTTGCCTTGTGTTTAAACTCCTCTGACAGTACCCATTTGATATTATTATGTGGATCGTAGTGCTGTCGGCTGGTGTGATATGAAAAGTGATAGAATTGAAGCTCACTCTCGGCTTCTCTGGCTGCCTGTAATGAAGGACACACCTCATCCGAGTTGCCCATGACAATTGGGAAGTCAACACCTCCCTTCTTCTTCTTCTTTTGAATTTTATCGTAGGCAACCAATTGCCTAGATATCTCTAACATTAAAATTCTATCGATTGCGTACTTAGGCAGCCTATATGGATATGATGAAAAACCTTGCAGCCTTATGTAAGAAAACTTCGGAAACTGTATAAACCAGCACCCTTACCTTTCAATCAATTCTTGGGCTTCCTTCGAGATTTTGTGATGCATCCGCTCCTGAAGCAATCTCGTGAGGTGCATAGTGAAGGCGTCATTGACATGCTTGTAATAGGTAGTGCTTGCCAAATGCAACTACGAACAAGCCTCATGAATTTTGAATTGGTGAGAGCCACAACCAACAGGTTCCTTGTATGAAATTCCCCTATACCTCGTCATACGAGCCAGCATGTAGATGATGTAAGAGCTCATATAGAACGTCTTCGTTCTTCTCAGGCTCAAGAGTTGCTCATGCAAATTGTCACTGATCATCTCAGCCCAGTTGACGTAGTCTTTCCCTTCCAGCACGAGGTTGATGTAGTAGAACATCCATGGCTCAAAAATAAATGACTGTGGGCAGCCTCCAACTCGACTCAGCATCATATTGAGGTCACAGTACTCCTACTTCAAGTCATCTGCTATAATTTGCCTCGGCAACTTTGTACGAGAAGGCTTGGGATTGCTCATCCAGTGAGTGTTGATCGTCTCCGTGCATCTCTCGAATGCAGAAGCATACATTCGCTCAGCTCGTTCCCTGGACTTGTAAATCATGTTTCTATTGACTGGAATTCTGAAAGCTTCGCCAATAGCTAAAGGAGTGAGGTTGGCGAGCACTTGGCCATTTGGTGACATGATTGACCTGTGATCCTTCTCGTAGCAATTGGCGCACTCCATTATCAGCTCCGAACACTGAATGGCTGGTGGGAAACCAGCAGCTGCATATAATCCACTTCGAATGATGTTGTGTGAAGTGTTCGAAGGTCGATGATTACCAATCCCCAGCATTCAATTCTTGAAAGTTTCTAGGTTGATGGAGCCCAAGTTGGTATCTATCAGCTTGCCCAACTTCGAAATGAACTTTGACTCTGGCATAAATGTCTTGCTCAGTTTCTTGATCACAGCTTGCCTGGATGCACCATTGTTATCTTTGCCAGTCGCCCTGGAGTATTTTATTTCACCCTTCACCTTATTTACCACCCTACATTCACCTTTACTATCTTCAACTTGGGCGCATTTTGCTATGCATGAAGGATGACTCTTCAACTTCCCGTTTTCGTCTTCACATGCCCTCTTTTGGGCGCATTTGAGTCTAGGAGGAGGATGGGCGCATATTAGAGGGTGAGGAGGATTTTAAACTTCAAACGCCTTGCATATGACTCTTCACCTCCCTCATTTTGTCTTCACATGGCCCCATTTGGGCACATTTAGGCATGTAAGGAGGACGAAATTTGTTGACTCCTTTGACCTTTTGCATTTTGGGCGCATTTTTCATGTAGAGGATGAAACTTGTAACCACGTCCTTTTGTGACCTTTCAACTTCTCCTTTTTTGTCCTTACATGCCCTCTTTTGGGCGCATTTTGCATAGGGAGAGGGATGAAAAACTTTGACTCATTTGACTTCTCTTTTTGGGCGCATTTCCACCTATGTGCAGGATGGGCACATTTAAGGGGGTGAGGAGGACGAAATTCCACACTTAGAAAATTTTCAACTTTCATCAGCTTCCCTTGGGCGCATTTTGGCTAGGCAGGAGGATGAAAAATGTTGACTTTCTTTGACTTCCTTGCTGGATGGGCGCATTTTAGCCTAGGAGGTGGACGAAGCTTATACTTAGAATTTTCTCCATGCTTTTTCATCAACTTGGGCGCATTTCCAGGTAGCTGCAGGATGAAGTTCCAGACTTAGTCACTTTTCCTCGCTTTTGCCAGCTTCCCTGTGCCTTACTATTTATAGTAAGTCTCCTGATTTTTGCATTTCTGAAGCTCAGAACAATTTGAAATTTTAAACACTGCATCCTCACGACCTTGTTACCCTGTCGACACTGCTATTTTTAGTTGGCCTGCTATTTTTAGCCCGTTTTTGAAGGTGATTTGCTATAAATAGTAACTGCTTGCTTCTGATAGCTCCACTGCTCCGATTGATTTGAAATTTGAATGACGCGCTCCTCACCACGTGACCTGCCTGCTGACATCGGCGCATGCAACTGATTTGCTATTTTTAGCCTGTTTCCAAAATGACTTACTATAAATAGTAAGTGCTCCATTTGACTTCAAATTTTACCAGCAGGTAGCCTGAAGGATGTTGATCGCGGTGGTTTACACCGGTTTTCGAAAATTCTGACTTTTTACCCCTCTTTTCAGGTCCCGAAGCTGGAAACCCTAATTTGCTCTGCATGCGTATCAAATGATTTCTGTTTGTCCTCGTTTCTGATGCATTGCGATCAGCTCATGATTCTGAATTGCTGGGAGGCGGCTGTCGGGATGCACCTGCTAAAAATAGCAAGTTCCTTAATAAGTGATCATCTCTGTTTGCATGTCACATCACTGCGTAGCTCTCGAAAAACCCATAAAGAATCATCCGACATGCAAAGGAAACCCTGACATGCAAACCTTAAAAATAGCCTTGGAAGGCTGGACTCGGAAAGTGGCCATCTCATTTTGCATGTTATACTGTTGCGAAGGTCTCTGAAAACCCAGAAGGAATCTTCAGACATGCGTTGAAAAATTCTGCATTCAAGCCCTGAAATCTGCTCCGAAGCCGGACTGCTAAAAATAGAAAGTTGTTCGTTTCAGCTCAAACTTTGCACACGAGCAGCTTGATGTGCTCTAGACGCAGTGTGACTATTGGATTCACAAAAATGCTGACGGATTGCCTGTAATTGCACACTTACTAAAAATAGTAAGTACTCAGAATCTGATGAAATTTCAGTGGAAGCCTGCTGGAAGCACACTGACAACAACGTTAAGCTCTGTTTTCAATTTATTCACTTCGTTCGACCTTAGATTGACCAGAAGGATGGAAACCCTAATTTCAGACTTGGCCAAATTCACGTTTTAAGCTCAAAAGACAGGAACGTCCCCGAAAGGCAGACTAGAAAAGAGACGGAGAGAGAGAGAGAGAGAGAGAGACAAAACCCAAGCCAAAAGACCAGAATGGAGCAAAAATTAGGGGGTCCCCATTTTGAATGGGGCGATGTGTGAAAAGGTCACAACAAGAACCAAGCACGTTGAAATCAAGTACCACTATATCATAGACATGGTACTGTGGAAGGCTGTACAGTTGAGGTACATAGCACTGATGAGCAGACGGCAGATATTCTCACCAAGCCTCTCTCCAAGATAAAGTTTGTGTACTTTCGAGATAAGCTTGGTATAGTGGAGAATCCAGCCTGAGAAAGAGTCTCAGTATCAGTGAGCCTTGTTTAATGAGTTCTTCTCTGTGAGAGAAGTTCGAGGTGAAATCCCTTGTTAATGCATTTTCCTTTGAGACGGAGGAATTTGAGGTGCAAGCCCTTGTTAATGCATTTTCCTCCTTGAGGAATTTGAGGTGCAACCCTTGTTAATGCATTTTCCTCGAGGAAGAATTTGAGGTGAAAGCCCTTGTTTCCACCCTCGTGAGTCATGGTGGATGTCATGTGTGTGACTCCATGACATATTTTGTACTTGTGTTTCACCCTCTGAGAGAGTCATGGTGAAAGTCACGTTGAGGTGACAACATCACACAAGTGATGAACACTTGTACTTACCATAGTATGGTTGTAGAAAGTTATGGTTGATATCGTGTTGAGGCGATATCTAATATCACGATGAGGTGATATTCTTCTTTTCACATTTGGTTGTAGCCAATGTGATGGACATCACGTTGAGGTGATATGTCCTGTGCAGCTGGAAGTCTACTCCCTAGCTGAGAGGGAGTGTTAATGATATCATGCAACGTCAGAAGTAACTTCCACCGATTTTCTTTTGCTAATAAATTAAATGATATCATTATGCTATTTAATTTATTCGAGTTCAAGAGGTGTGATTCTTATGAAGAGACTTCTATTTATTAAGCAATAAGTATGAAATGAAATAACACGTCCCTTGTGTTAAGGCCGACCTCCTCTCTTGGCACGATTGGATGCATCTATTTAAAAGAATATATATTATCATCATTGGCCGACTTGTATTAAATGTAAAGTGGCGACTCTTCAAGATGTATAAATAAGAGTTCGCTTTCTCATTGTAATCATCAAGTGACAAGTCAAGTTCGATTCATTTATTCTCTCAAGCGTGAATTCATCTTAGAGCAGTGCGAGTTCTTTGTATGAGCAGAGTGATATTGTTAAAGAAGACAGTTCTGTGTTAGCAGATTACAGGAGATAAAATCTGTGCTTGGATCATCTGTTGATGCTCATATTCGGCCTTCAGATTGGCCTATTGTAAAAGGACACTCTCCTTATTGAGATTCAATATATAAGTGTTATTTTGTGGCTAGGTTTTTCTCCCTCAAGAGGAGGGTTTTCCCAGGGTATCTACTGTGTTATTGTGTCTGATTTGAATTATTTTTTGTGCATTTTATCTGATCGTTAAAATTTACAAAGGATGTTAACGAACATCGAATAGAGTGGGGAAAGATTGGATGCACCATAATGCAAATGAGCGGACAAATAGAAGGAAATGAACTCTCATCCTTGTCTCTTGTGATATTGGTACGATCTCTTTGAAATTCGTGGATGCATCAAATAAGGTCAAGTCCATGGCTACGCTATTTTGAATTGTTTAATGAGGTGGTCATGGATGTTGGGCCACCAAATGTGGTTCAATTTATTATAAACAATGTTGTTTGTGTGGCTGCTAGGAGATTCATGTTGGACAAGCCTCCCTCTGTGTGTTTTACTCCATGCACAATACACTAACATGATTTAACCCTAGAGGATATTGGAAAACTTGAATGGATGAAAGAGGTATTGCAAAAGACTTGCCCTATTGACAAGTTCATCTACAAATGGTGTTGTGTTTAATGCACTCTTCCATAGAGAGCAAGGAGCTAGTTCGATCAAGGGTGAAAAGATTTACTACACACTTCCTTGCATTGCAAACTCATTGCCAATAGAAAATTAATTTGAAACGAATGTTTGTTTCAAATATGTGTACGGAATTTGGCTTCACCAATCAAATGGATGGCATAACAATGGCAAGTTTTCAAAGCCGCTAGCAAAATTTTTGAGACTAACGGATGGAGAAAAATCCCCCATGAGCTATTTGTATAAGGTCAAGGATATGGCTAAGGAGCTAATGAGGGGTAGGATGGAAAATAACAAGTACATGCCATTGTGGGGCATAATTGATAGGCAATGGGATCGACAAATGCACTCCCATTACAATGTTGTTGGATACTATTTGGATCTATCATCATTCTATAGCCCCTCATTCAAAGATGATACTAAGGTCACACAAGGCCTACTCATGTGCATGGAGAAACTATTCCCTACCCCAAAACAGTTGCATGAAATTATGGCAAAGCTGCCAATATACAAGCAAGAAAGGGGTTTTTCACAAAAACAATTGTCATGCAGGGCAATTAGACCATCAAACCAAGTACACTCCATAAACTTTTGACAGTCTCTCTCTATTTTGGATATGAACACTGAAGATGTTAAATTTTTAGTAGATCTTACATGATATCATCTTGAAATAGTTTGTATTTTTCAGCACAATGGTGAGATTTTTGTGGCCAAGAAGCCAAAAATCTTCAATAAATGTTGATGCACATTTTGAGTCAGTTATGCATTTCATTTGCTTGTGAGTGTACTTGGAGTGTTTTTTAACACATAAATTCCAAGGATTGCAACTGTCTAACTGTAATGTCCCCATTTTGGCCATTAGCTCTTCATTTGGTTTTAGCCTATTTCCAGAAACCCGTAGGCTTGTTTGAGGTAAAATCAGGGTTTCCTTCTTCGGAGGTTCTATGGCTTTTTAGGGAGTTTACTATTTATAGTAAATTCTATTTTTGGCAGTATGCCGTTTTCAGTCTTCAGGTCTTCATTTTCAGTTGGAGCAATTAAATGAGTTCAAGTTTTGGCTTCTGAAAACTTTATATTGGTGAATTTCATGAATAAAGGCATTAATGTTATAATTTGCAATTGACCCCCTTGGCCTAGGGAAATAACTTTATGTTGTTCTTAAAAGGTGGACTTGAAGGGGGATGCCTTCATAAGAATTAAATATTATTAAGTCTTTAATGCCTTGGGAAAAGTGGACGCCTTTTCCTTGGAGATATTATTTTAAAATAAAGTTTTAATGAGCCTTGATAAAGTGGACGCCATATTGAGAAGTTAGAAGATTTTTGGAAATTTGAAGAGTCATTGGTGACTCTTGGCGTACCTTCTTGGGAAATTGAAGAGTCTTCTATTCTTCTATAAAATGAATGCCTTGTTCCAGCTTTTCTCATCCATGAATTTATGCTAATGTTATACTGTCGAAATGACAACTTGGTTTTTACTTCGAGGGATGCTTACCTCCTAGTTTCAATCCAATTTCGTGTTTGAAATACAACACCTAGTTGGTTTTCATTGCTGCTTCTCATCCAGACTAGCAGATTGAGCTCAACAGTTGAAGTTTTTAATGATATTTCCAGTTTTGAAGTTGCTGATGCAGTCACAGCTGAAAGTGGTTTTTGCATACAGCTTTTTGTGTGAATTTAATTTGCTTGTGGGTACTTTTCCAATCCATTCCTACACCCAAGGCGACCATCTTTGGAGAGTTTCAGATTTTAATTTTGAGTTGTTGATTTTTACTTGTCAAAATCGCCCCTCATGAAGGCCGTACCATTCTTGCTGCATTGGGATTCGTGTAAGAATTAAATTATGAGTTTTTGTTGCTGTTTCTTCATCTGATGTTGGGCGCCTATCTTCCAGCAGCTCATTGGTTTTCGTTTCACACAAAACGGAGGTATTTTGAGTGAGTTGTGAATATTTCTTTGAATTTCACAGTTGCTGATCAGAATTTCCAGAATTGTTATTTTACATCAGACTTGTTTAAGTTTGAATCTCCAGTCCTTTCTTCATCATTTATTGTTGATGTCTAACATGGAATCATCTAGTATCATGGTACATTGAATCTATTGTAATTTTCATGTAATTTGCAGCTCTTTTTCCATATTGTAAGACTGTAAACAGTAGTACTGTTCCAGTCCTTTATTGCTGCAATTCTTTCTTTAATTTCACATTAGTACCCCTGGATGGTTTACCGCCAATGTGGATAATTGGATTTGTATTACTCTTGTACCCACTCTCAAGTGGTGAATCCCCACTCATAAGTGGATGCCTGCCGCAGCAGACGAAGTGTTTTAATTGTAGTCTTTTCCCCCCACTGTTTGGTGGTAGCGTGGAAATTCTCTTATGGCTGGTTATCCGCCTATTAGTTTTCAGTTTTCAATCAATCACTCCGTCATATGTTAGCACCTCGCCCTCAGTGGGATCTTGAGTGCACATTCTTGACGTTGAGTTTGTTCCATTTTCAAGTATTGTTCATTAGTTGCTCCGCCATATGACAACACCTTTCCTTCATTGGGATTGAGTGTGCATTCTTGGCGTTGAGTTTCTTTTAAGCTTGGTTTTCAGTTTGATGCTAACGCTAATCCAATTGGCTAGTGCTGGTTTATGTTGTGTAATTCTATCGAAAAAATTGGTTAGCATATTTCACTAACACAACAATAGATGAATGGCTTAGTATTTGTTTACCACAACCTCTACTTAAAGCTAAAGAAAGCTCAAGGTTGGAGGTTTGAATAACTTGCAATCATAATTATAAATTGTAATCATTGTTTTTCTTCACTTTCAATTGCCAATACTAATTTCCATATGAACAAATCAGGTACCATTGAGGAAGACCAGCCAATTGAACTCAACAAAATCGATCTAGATTTTGAATAAATTGCAAATGACAATGCCCTTGACAAAGGTGATGATTATGATCTCCTTAAGGAGTCCAACCATGATAGTAATTTGGTTGACAGGCTCAAGAGAGGCTCTAACCTGAGAGATTTGTCATCAAGAGCTGCAACTCTCTAGTGTAGCTCTCTTCATAGCAATGGGAGTTTTTTGGAACTTCATACTTAATTTGTAGTTTGAATTTGTACGAGGTATTTGAAAATTTTAAAACTATTACCATCTAGTTATTATTTATGCACTATGTAGCATGCATTGTGCAATGCAATGTAATCAGCAGTATGAACATAAATGACAAAAATCTATATTCCCCAATTCATAGGCTAAACTCTCGATTTTATTTACTCTCTATATCTCTATGCTATTGAAATGTTTTAAATTTAAACAACAGCAGGTTTTTCTATCTTTTTTACATTTTTTTAAATCCAATTTTTTCCCCATTAAATCTCGATTTGTTGAAAAAAATATCTTTTGGTTTGCTGATTTTTTCACCAAAAGATTTTTTGCTACTATGATACAATGAGTCACAATCCAAAGGGAAGCATTACCATGTCATAAAAAAAAACCATTGTACCTCTTGTTTCCACCCAACAGGAATTAACTGCCAAATCACTTCTTTCCATTTGTATGTCATTCCATTCTATGTCACCATGTTTCAAAATTAAGAAACTTTGGAAATCCTCCACTTTATTGCATTATAGGTTGTGAGGCTCTTCTCACTCTTCAGTGGTAGGTTTGAATTAAATCAACTGTTTTCCCTTGTAAATTATTTTTTCTCCAAGAAAATCTTGGTGAGAAGCACCATGGCATTTCAATGTTTGCAGAGGAAGTGGCTGCTTGGAATTATGCTCTCTACTTTTCCCTTACTCAACCAATCAGAACAATTCACAACAGGCCATTCTGCCACTGCCAAATTCATCTCTATAAGTTTTACCTTCTACTTTCTGATAATTCAGGGTTTTTTTAAAAGGAAAATGTTTATAGGTAATACAAGGGTTTTGTTAAAATCTGATGCTTAGAAATCTTTGAGATCCCAATTGCTTCTATTTTTTTCAATTATGACTTTGCTGTAGATGGGGTTTCAATTGATTCGATGGTGTACAATCCATGGACACGAAAATGAAGATCATATATGTAGATAACACCATGCTCTATGAGTTTAATGTTTAGATAGGGAAGGCTGTAATTTCTCTAAGGCTATCCGAAGGTAAAATTAAGAAAGTTTTTGGATAGTTCTATACAATAAATTTAATAGTTCAGCTGCCTGAATTATTCGTGCTTGTATAGATACATACATATACGTATTTAATAATATATAGACGTGTGTGTGTAGATACGTATGCACAGGTGTGTGTGCATACACATATGCATACATGTATATATAGATATGTCTTATTATTCTTCAGAATGTCTGCTATTGTTATTACTTTCATTTTTGTTCACGATTGGCTTGTGCTAACAACTCATGGATACTACAGCCCAATACTACCCCTGGATGCAGCTATAAGTTATGCCTCTCAGAGTGACAATAAAACAGTTCTACTAACTATCAAAGATACCAGACGTAGCAATTAAAGTTATCATTCTCTTCTACAATTGGGTCCACCATAAAAATAAACAAAACTTACTTATTCCAGGAGAGGCCCAGACTTTATACGATGCTTCCATAGCTTCTTTATAATTGTCCTCATCCAATGAGATCATCTTGTTTCGTAAATGATCCTGGACATATAGGACAATAGATATATACATGCTGCATTCAAAAAAGATTAAGAAAAGCACCAGACCATTGTAATGCCAAAATAAAATAAACTACCTCACCTTAAATTGCTTCTTCTCCTCTCTGGTTACTGGTGGCAACCCATTATGCATATGTTTCCACTCCTCAGCCAACTTTATCAGAATAACAACATAGGGTATATTTTTGTGTATTACAGGATCCTCTATATTGATATTAAATCCATCCACAAACCTGAAGTAATTCCAACCAGTATTAGTAATATAAACAACTATCACTTGCTGGTAATACTTATAGAAGAAAATCAGGCAAGCTTGCTTCCAACTCGGTGCACATTTGCACTGGATTCATTTGAACTTGAATTTAACATAATCCCATTTAATAACCTTACAATCAGCACACCTCTTGAGGTCAGGCCATGGTTTATGGAGTCTGAGATCATCAAGAAAATGTTCTGGCTTGGACTCAACTACATCATGCTCCTGCAAAATAAAAGTACAGACATATGGTTCTTTCACATAGCTATATTGTTAATTACAGTGAAGCAATTAGATTTGTGCATTGACAGAACATTTATGAAAATCAAAAAATGGACGTCAATCATTGACCTTCATAGACTTTAATCACAATACCTTCAAGCTAATCCGAACTAGACCAGTGAGTCCATAAGAACGTGCAATTATAAGCATCACATTCTGTTGCCTGCATATTCTATCCAATTTCAACAGTGTATTTTCTGGGAGCTGCAGTATTAACAAATTAAGAAACCAACAAGAAATCAGGCTTTGGATCTAACCCATGGTTAGTTGGTATGTTTGTTTTCTAAATTTCTTATTTACTCTAGAAACAATTAAGCAGGTTTTCTTTCCTATTGTGGAGAAACAGAAAGAATCCACTGTTAAACAGAAGTGCATTCTAGGAAAAAGAGAAACCAAGGTGCCATAGAAAAAAGCAATGCTACAATCCATTCAATAGCAATCACTCCCTTGAGCAGCGATTTCACTTTTTGAACATCAGAAACTCAGTCCAAGAAACAGACTTATATAAATATCAAATCATATTAACCTGTTTGATGGTTGATGAGTGAAAAATCACAATAATGTAAGGATCGTGAAAGGTAATGTTTTATCATTATCAATGCTTTTCTTTAGTTGTTGTTGCAATCATTCCATCAACTTTTCATCAAATCAGTAGACCTGAATACCCACTTTGAGTAGATGGCAATTGTATAATAGTCAGTCAGATTCTGCAATTTCAAATCCCAAGATCATCCCTTCCAGACTATTTTTCTATTTTTTTAATTTTTAATGTCTACCAAAAAAGAAGCATTTGTTACAGTTGTAACAAAACTAAGGTAATGAAAACTTTCCCTAAATGACCTAAAAGAATGGTGAGCCTTCAATGATTTTGCCAATTATGTGAAGCTGCATTCTAGAAAACAAAATATGCAACTTACCCTACTTATGGTCTTTGAAAACCTTCACAAGCTGTCTTGAATATTTAGTGAGAGAAAGTTGCAATTCATGTGGCAAAGATTCAAGCTTAACTGGTATTTAACAGAAATTCTCTAATATTTTATGTTTGGCAGACCCTCAAATGTATGTTATTGTTATCCCCTTATCATTCATAAGAAAATGCTATACAGAGGATCTTCTCCACTATCTTGCTGGCATTCTTTCCTGTGGCAGTCCAACCTCATCCAGGTTAGAGTCCACAGCAATTTTAGTCATCATAGTTTCCAAAGACATCTTGCTTTATCCAGGTATTCACTGTCTATGATGCAAGAAGCAGCATGGCACTCCTGCATCCCAGCCTTTTCTTATTACCTGTATTTTATGTTTAATCTTCTGGGTCAAGCAGAGCTCAATTTCTAATCCAACACAAGCAGGATGTGGGATTAAGAGAGCCCCATGTATGACAGAAACAATGAATTGTTTGTGGAGAACCTCTCAACGGGCCATCAGGTTGTAAGACAAGAGATCAAGACTGGAAATAGCAACAGATATGCAGAAATACTGCACAGGAGTCTTATTCTACAGAAGAATAGTCGACTTAGAAGGCATGCCAACAGCTCTTCTTTAATATGAAATTAGAATATATAATTACAAGATTGGTTCATATCTTTTCATGATATTTTCATCTTTTATACCATTTTGGACCTTTATTGCCAATGACTGATGCTGTTCTTGTCAGGCCCAGGAATGGAATGCAAGAAAAAGATTGACAAATGATTGAAAAAATAATTACGCTTTTGGACTTTTGATTGAAAAAATTAATTATGCTTGAGATATCCCCAATCCCAAAATGGATAAAATCATAGTTGAAAAACTCGGACTCGGCAATAACTCGGCAGACCCAAAAATTTTAAAAACTCGGGACTCGGCAAAAACTTGGGGAAAAACTCGGCAATAACTCGGCAAATTTATCGAACATTTGAAAATACATAATTTTTTAAAATATTCTTCTTACTTGCAGAAGCCATACTCTTTTAGCAAGATACCTAGCAAAAGAGAGACAAATAAACATTAAGAGATAAAAAGTGAAGTTAAACAAATAAATAAAACATATTAAAATTTAAAAATGATTGAAATTAATTAAAAAGTATGTTTTTTTATATTAATTAAATTTCAAGGATTGTTATAACTTCTTTGCCAATTACTTGGTTGCTAAAGATTTGAAATTTGAAACATATAAAAATTAAAAATGATTGAAATATTTTAATATATTAATTTTTATTATTATAATTTGATATTAATGAATAGTCAGAAAGAAATTAATAACAAAAATAATGATACTAAATTTCAAATTTTATTTTGAATTTTATTTACAATATTGAAATTTCAAATTTTAATATCATTATTTTTGTTATTCTTTTCTTTTCTACTATTCATTATTATCATAATATAAATTAATATATTTCAATCATTTTTAATTTTAAGTTTTTTAAATAAAGTAAATTAAATTAAAAGTTTTCAATTTTCTTTTAATTATAAGTTAATATATTAAATTCTGTGTTAAAAATAAAATAAATTAAAAAATTTGTAAATACTTAGACTTATATAATATATTAATTATTTTTTACAAATATTTTTTTTAAAAATCAATAAATAAAAATAAATTAGCATTCGTAAAAAATAATAAAACCATCATAAATTTTAGATCTTTAATTTAATATATTAACATTTGTAAAAATATTTAGATCTTATGGGTAAAAAATAAATAAAACTTAATAAAAAAAAAAACTATTGAATCTACAAAAATCGATTAAATGTTTGATAAAAAACATGAATGCAGATTCGCAGAAGTTGGAAATCGTATGAGTGGGACGCAGAGGTAAAAAATAAATAAATTCCTGTAATTTTATTTCGTGCCCTCGATTTTCTTCCTGCTGCAGCGTCGATTTCTAGTTGTGCCCGTGTTTTTTCCAGCCGTCATCGTTTTCTACGTACAGTAAATGAAAAATGCGATTTATGTTTACCTAAACGCGTTGTTTAGAGCTCTTAGCCACGAAAATTTTAGGGCAAAAATATCAAAACCACATGACTTCTTTTTTGCCCGCGTTTTGCCCTTTTCGCTCGCGATTTTTCACGATTTTTCTCAAATAAAATGCCGTGCATTTTTGGGATTACTCAGCTGCGAGTAATCAGGCAATTAACTCGCCTCTCCCTTTGCCACACGATTACTCGCAAGTATTGCGAGTTTTGAGCGAGTTTTTCAACTATGGATAAAATTACCTCCTAAAATAATTTTTTCACTTTCTAATAAAAATAAAAATCCCCCCTTTAATGAAAATATTCCCAGCTATATAAAGGCTTTTAAAACAACCCCCAAACTATTAAAAATGACTATGCCTTCAAATTTAGAGCACCCCACACCATGAAAAATCCCTTAATTTAAAATAAAAGTTTGTAATTTCTTAAAACAACCACAATTAAAAGACTATATTAAAATGACAAGACTATATTTTAAATCTTAAAGTTTAAGGAATATAATTTTAGTTTGAGTAGAAATGAACTCAAGCATGTGAAGGGTCACACCAGTAATTGGAAGAGTCCAAGACATGAACATGAATGAGTAGAGATTGCATGAGTTTGAAACTGTGACTTGGGAGCACTCTGCTTCTGCACAACAAGCAATTTTATTTCTAAACTCAAAAGCAGCATCAAAATAATTTAGAGAAAGAATGTTATCTTCGTACTACTGAGCACTATGGTTCATGGTTGCAGCACAAAATCATTTGCTATCAGAAAAATTTGGATGTTACAACACACTAGCAAGCTTCTTGCCATGTATAATGGTAAGTTACACACCCTTCTATGGGATTTTTAGCACCAATACTTCAGAAAAATCCTCTAGCACACTCAAAACCAATTTTAAACTTAAAAGCACCAAATATCCTTAAAGAACTCTCAAAACATTCACAAAACACATCTAGATTTGTCCAAAGGAACCTTGCAGCTGAAGCAAGTAAAAACTTGGAGAAGATTCCAATTTGCAGTTGTAGCTGCTAACACAACATTTCAGTTCGCAAGTCATGGTTGAGGTCATGGACAATCTTCTTATCAATAGCTTCATGCTCTTCTTGCTTAACTCACGGAATAATAGTGATGCTTAAAAATTTTGGAAATTCCATCACTCATAAACAGTCAAAGAAGGCTAAAAATTGGGCACCTTAAAATTTGCAAATGCCAATTAAACTTTGTAAAATCCTACCCTTATTTTCTCCAAAAACTTCACAACTTGTACCCGTTAGCATTAGCCCAAAATACAAAGATAAACAACTGGAAAGCAACCCTTCACTTTCTGATCACCCAGATCCCATAGTGGGCAAGGTGAGAGCATATGGTGTAAGGGGATCCTTGCAATAAACTAAAGTAACAATGCTAACTGAAATATCACCTTCCACTTTCTAATCACCCAAATCCCAGTGGGCAAGGTGAGAGCATATGGTAGTTGGCTTACAAACTGAGTTTTCTCTAATTACCACTTCTTTAGTGGGGTGAGCAAAAATAACAAGTGCATGAAAGTAAACAAATGCTCTTGGCGGCAAGCCAGCCACTTCCACTTTTCAGCGAGCAACAAGAAGAAATAGAGAAACTCAACTACTTATTCAGTGGGAGTGTAAAGTACAATAAGCAAAGGATCAACCACTTTTCAATGGGAACAACCACTTATATAGTGGGGTAAGTATCCAAATAACATGAAAGCAAAGAGCTATTTGGTACTACCAAATCAGCATTACAATATGATGTCCAGTACATGAAAACATGAGAAACACATATCAATATGACTTCCCAATGATACAATAAGCAATCCCTACAACACAAAGTGATTAGGCAACATTAATCATTAAAGGACAAGGTTATATCAGGTCTGATATAGCTATAGCAGTGTAACGACTGTTCCCTTGCGCAAATTGAAATTTTCCAAATCTTATTCTAAACATGTAAAGGTAACAAGTAACAAAGACAATACAATAAAAATTTTCCTTTCTTTATTGATAAATATGTACAAGTTACAATATGTTTCCACATGAATTTCATTTTCATTGCAAATATAAATCAAAGTTCAAAAGTAATACAGTTACATACATAGTGTTGTGACCTTTTTCACACATCGCCCCATTGCAAATGGGGACCCCCCCTAATTTTCGCTTCATTCCGAACTTTTGGCTTGATTTTAGTTTGTTTTCCTGTTGTCATCTCTCTTTTCTACTGTCTGTCTTTCCGGGGTTGTGTCCTCCATTGAGCTTAAACATGAAATTTGGCCAAGTCTTAGAATTGGGGTTTGTACTTTCCTAGTCAATCTAAGGTCAAACGAGGTGAATAAATTGAAAACAGAGATCAACATTGTTGTCAGAATGCTTCCAGCAGGTTTCCACTGAAATTTCATCAGATTCCGGCAACTTACTATTTCTAGTAAGTGTAATTCTAGGCGTTATGTCAGCATTCTTGAAATTCCGACAGTCATGCTGCATTCAGAACACATCAAGTTGCTCACTGGCAAAATTTGAGCTAAAACGGGCAACTCACTATTTTTAGCAGTTCAGCTTCCAGAGCAAATTTCAGGGCTTATACGCGAAGTTTTTTAGTGCATGTTGGAAGATTCCTTCTGGGTTTTCGGAGACCTTCGCGATGGTGTAACATGCAAAGTGAGATAACGACTTTCAAAGTTCAACCTTCGGAGGCTATTTTTAGGGTTTGCATGTCAGGGTTTTCTTTGCATATCTGCATATTCCTTATGGGTTTTTCGAGAGCTACGCAGTGATGTGACATGCAAACGGAGATAATCACTTATTTAGGAACTTACTATTTTTAGCAGATACATTCCGGCAGCCGCCTCCCAGCACTTCAGAATCACAAATTGATCGCAATGCAACAAAAACGAGGACAAATGGGGGTTGTTTGATACGCATGCAAGACCAATTAGGGTTTCCAGCTTCGGGACCCAAAAAGAGGGGTATAAAATCAAAATTTTCGAAAACCGGTGTATACCACCGCGATCAGCATCTTTCGAGCTATCTGCCGGTAAAATTTGAAGGAAAACGGAGCACTTACTATTTATAGTAAGTCATTTTAGAAACAGGCTAAAAATAGTAAATCAACAACAGGCGCCGGTGTCAACAGGCAGGTCACGTGGTGAGGAGCGCGTCATTCGAATTTCAAGTCAAACGGAGATATGGAGGTCTCAGAAACAAGTAGTTACTATAAATAGCAAACCACCTTCAGAAATGGGCTAAAAAAAGCGGGCCAGCTCAGGATGGCAGTGTGAACAGGCTGACAAGGTCATAAATCTCCTGTGTTTAAAATTTCAAATTGATCCGAGCTTCAGAAGTATGGAAATCAGAAGACTCACTATAAATAGCAGGACACAGAGAAGCAGGCAGAAGGAAGGAAACTGGCTAAGTCTGAGACTTCATCTTTCACACACCTCCTGTGCTCAAATGCGCCCTCATGAAGAACTGAAGATGCTTAAAATTTTCTAAGTGTTGAATATCCACCTCATGCCTCCATTTGCGCCCTCCTCACAAGCTTGCCTTCAAAACGTTGAAAATTTTCTAAGTCTAGGCTTCATCCTCCTGCCTATCCAAAATGCGCCCACTTTGAGGAAGTTGATAAAAAAATATTCTAAGGCATAGACTCATTCCTCTCTCCCTCTCAAATACGCCCATCTAACAAGAGGTCAAAGAGTCAAAGGTTTCATCCTTCTTCACATAAAATATGCGCCCATCCTCCACACATGCTCAAATGCGCCAAAAACAAAGAAGGTCAAAGGGGAAAGCGTTGAACTTGAAGAGTTAATCCTCCTTCATGCATAAAATGCGCCCAAATGAGGGCATGTCAAGACAAAACAAGGAGGGAATATTCCAAAGGGCGTTGAAAAGACAAAATTTTGAAATCCACCTCACTATAAGAAATGCGCCCAAGATTAGCAAGGCAGAAAAGTCAAAGCAAAAGCATTGGAAGTTCATTCCTCTACACAAGCAAAATGCGCCCATGTTTCAAAGCAAGCTAGGAGAAAGTCAAAAGCGTTGGAGATGTTTTATCCTTCATCACATAGGAAATGCGCCCAAATCTGGGCATGTAAAGACAAAACAAGGGAGCTCAAGAGTCAAGGTGGCGTTGAAAGTGCTTTATCCTTCTTCACTTAGCAAATGCGCCCATCCTCCTCTATGTCTCAAATGCGCCCATGTGCAAGGAGAAAGTCAAAAGGGTCAAAGATGTTAATCCTCTTGCCCAACTGAAATGCGCCCAAAACGTATAAAGTTAGAAATGAAATAAAATTACCTAGGCGTGGCTAACCTCCTCTTACAAGTGAAAAATACGCCCAAGGTGAATAAAGAGTGTGAAGGTGAAACTAAGGAGTTGCCAAGGTGCGCCTAAGGTGAACATGGAGAATGTGCTAGGCGTTGAAATTTAAAATATCCTCCATGACATACAAGATGCACTCAAGGCGTTTGATAGAAAATCTTCTAAGCAAGTTGATAAAAATTTCCTCACCACAGACAAGATGACTGAAGTGAATGAAAATTGCAAAATTCAAAATGTGCCTATGATGAGAGAATATTTTCCTAAGTGAAAATCACGCCTAGACTTGGAGATGTGAAATTTCCCTGAAGAGTGAATAAGTTGTCAGTGGAAAAAGTTAGATGATGCTAGCTGCACAGGATCAATAAAAAAATTTCAAGTCAGAGCAACAAAATTCTCGGGGGGGATGAAGAAATGAAATAAATTTGATGAGAGAATATTTTCCTAAGGTTGAAATTCAAAAAATTAAATGAACCCATTCGTTGTGTACCCATGGATTCGACGCGTTCTGAAGAAAATTTTCTTCTGGGTATTGGACGTTTGCGATGAGGAATGGATTTTAAAGTCTTCCACACTTCGCCGGGGCCTTCAGGATGAAGATTTTGATGGGCACTTAAATAATGGATTTTCTAAGGGGAAAATTTAAAAAATTTCTAAGGCAAGGAATAAATGATGTTGTTGAAGATAGAATGCCTTGAGTGATGAATTTGAGATTGAATGACTAGATGATTTTTGGTCAAGTTCTCGATGAAAACAATTTTCTCGAACCAGAGTGAATGCCTCGACCTGTGGAATGAAAATGGAAGCTCAAGTCTCCAGATGCACCCTAAAGAGGATGAATGATAATGTGAAAATATTCTAAGTCATGAGGCAAGTAATTTTGTGCTCGAGGAAAAGGATGATCTGGAGATCACTTAGACCTTGGAAGTCAAAACGTGAAAATCAGGTAAGGTAAATTTATATTATGAAGTGTTTTGATGTTCTTCTCCTTGCTTGTTTTGCAGGAGGAACGTCGAGACTAGGTGGTGATGACTTGAAGCGATGAAGTAAGTGATCCGAGATTACATTCCAACCTCGAAGGAAGAAAAATTGCAAGAAATGGCTAAGTGTTGAGACTTAGTATGTGCCCAGCTCAAGTAACAAAGAAGAAATATTTTCAAAGCTCAAGATGAAGACCCAAAAGTTAGAAATGATCCTCAAGTACTTCAAGGTTGAAGAACAACATCGAGAAGAAAATCATTGTTGAGCAGAGGAATGAGGTTGCGGTCTTGGAATTTCAAAATGAGAACGTGCATGCCATGCCATAAGTTGAAGCTGTTTGATCAAGTCTGCAGTCAAGAACAAGAACAGTGTGAACGCGTTTCAAGGCTGGAATCTTCTAGAAGATGGTGGCCATTAATTGCGCATTTATTACCCCACCCTTCTTTGTGGCGGTTTTTAGTGTGAATCTTGTTTAGGGCTGAGGTGGCACAATCTAGGCCATCCAGCCGATTGCAATCTGAGCCGTCCGTTGGACTTGGCCAGCTATATAAAGGGGCATCCCCCCTCATTTGTACCTGAGTAGAGTTAGACATTAGATTAGACAGTAGACATGGAGTAGAGAGACAACTTAGAAGTAGCTTAGTATAGATTGATAGTGTAGTTGAAGAAGGAAAGTGTTGCAGGAGATTGTTGTGTAAAACTTTCATAATAAAAGATCTTTCATTGATGGTGAAATTCATCTTTGTTATGGATAGCTAGCGAGGTTTCTTCATCCCTTCTACTTCAAGTAGCGTAGAGTAGCGTAATTTCATTTTTATGCAAATAGATGTTAGTTGTGGAATGTGGTCTTCAATTTGAGAAAACTTCGTCTATCCATACCACTAGTGTGTTCGTTGCTGGTGAATGTGCCTTGTGTGGTCAACTGGAATATCGTGTACTTAACTTCGATCATGATTTGTATGTTTATATGCGTCGTTGTGATGGTATTTTCATGCTAAGCTTTGATTTGAACACCTTGAGCTACTCCTCTAAAGATTGCACCGGTTCTGTGGAGGCTGTCTGAAGTGAGGCAAAGCAGAGCCTGGTTGAAGCTTGTGAGAATTGATCGCCATGTCCCACGCCTTAGAGTAGATTAGAGCCTTCTTAACCCTACGCCATTTACATTCAGTACCTTCTGAAACAGGAACTTTATATACAAATCTTTTGAGCATTTGAATTCCTTTCTCCACCATTGAACAATTCCGTAAGTCCCCTTGAAATACCAGCAAATCACATTGAGCCAACTGAGACTATTCGCATTGAAGGAACCTTGGAGTTGAACGCACGAACTCTCTCGCAATCTTAGCGTGCTGGATACTTTGATCAAGAGAGGATAGGGTAGCCATTGGCGACTTTATTCTACGTGCTGGATACTTTGATCAAGAGAGGATAGGGTAGCTGTTGGCGACTTTATTCTGCGTTGGTGCGGTCACGAAAAACACATCAACACATAGCTCGTAAGCTTCTGCACAAATAGAAGTAAGAAGGTCCAAGAGTCCGTCCTTTCAAATCTTGGTACATCGGCCGCTTGCTGTGGAGGAGAAACATCACTCGGACGCTTTTCCACCAACCACGGACTTCTAATGCGGTCCCCCGCACACCTATCATTAGATAGATGGCCCTCCCTTCGAAGAAGAGATTGGTAGGGTATCCTTTAACGATTACCAACTGAGCATAGTGTTGCGTCCTACACAACTAGAACCTTGCTATTTCACAATCTCGAACTAGTACTAGGATCACAATGAGCTGACAGTGTAGTCTCAACAATCTCACACCTAAGTGGATGTCGTACCTTTCACTACTTTGGCCAAAGTATTCTCATTCAGTACTTCGAATGAAGGTCATCTATCATAAACACTACTCAGGGCCAATTTGACTTTGGGCTATCTTACTCTACGCGTAGGCTATGTCCTTCAATGGGTTCAGTTTACCCCAGACTTCCTACCTCAAACAGTCTACTAAGAAATGAGCCAATCAACAAGCGTCTTATATCCTAACTCCTTATTTCGGAAATCTTTATCCTAGGAGTGAAGCTTGTTAGAGTTAACTAATAACATAAGCAAAGGATCATACTTGGTTTGACGTCATTTCGTTCCTAGTAGATATTAATTACTCTACATATTCTCCATATACGGAGATCATACAAAATTGTAAAGTCAAGCAAATGCACATAAAAATCCTTCATAGCATAATGCATATTAAGTTAAGCTATCTTTAAACTTCCTAAACAATTGATTCCCTTCTTAAAACCCTTTTATCCATAAGTCCTCCTTTTAATCTATCATTAAAATATATTGATTTCCCAAGCATTTACCCTTAATTGCATTGGTTTCCCTCATTCATTTGCCCTTCAATTACAATGAAATCCCTCACACATTTATTCTTTATGAAAGCTCATCAAAACAATATTAACTTGCTATGAACTATATGCATATAACATGCTAATTGCAACAAGCAAACTCAAGAATATAAGTGAACAGCATTCAAGCAAAAATTACTAATTAGATAACATGCCTGTTATATTAAGCTTCTCTCCTAGCACTGTTCTGTCAACAACTTCCAGAATTCCCAACTGAAGATGGCAGTTTGCAAATTATCTCTCTTTCAATATAGACAACTCTTTCCAAAACACTCTTCCTAAATAACACTTCTCTAATAGAAATTGCTATTTCACTCTTCCTAAAAGGTATTTTAGCACAGTCTATTATTTGCAGCTATTAAAGGCTTCTAGTTCTCACACTCTCAGTAATATGATGAAATGTAGCAATAGCAAACTCACAGCAGCTAGAAACTAAATAAGATAGCTCTCAAATTCGCCAAAGATAAATTGCACAAGGATATCTTTCAATGGATGGCTGGGAAAGTATTTATAGGCCCATATTTGCAACTGTTTCCTCCATTTTGGGCATGTAGAATGACAACCAGGCGCATAAACTCAGTCAAACGTCACTTGGCAAGTAACTAAACCCTAAGTCACCTTACAAAGGAGTGAATCGACCTCCATGGAGCCAGCAAACATAGAAAATTTCAACTCAAAACTTAGAAATCACCACCTACATGAAACACGTTTTTGCCAGGCGCATAAAAATGAATGACTCACTTTGCTGCGTTTTTGGTCAAGTCTCAGCTTGTTACAGCACAGAAACTTTGGTTGGCATTCCCTATTTTCCAGTTTTGAAAGCTTCCTCCTCCATTTTTGTTGCGTTGAAGCTTTCTTCATTTCCACGTGAAAACTCTTTGCTGAGTTTTGTTTAATTTTCAAATGTTCTCATCAAATATTTGTCTCGTAGAAAAGTTCGATACTTTTATGAAGTTCTATATTTTCCTTAAGACTAGCAACTACTTTCTTTTTTTAATATTCCTCTCCAATAAACTTGCATATGTTAAAAGATTTAATTCTTTTAACTCTATTATTTGGAGTTCAATATTTATTCATTTAAATATTTGTAAATATTTTCACTTTGGAGTTTATAAATGTTTTCACTTTAAATATTTAATATTGTATATTTATATATTTTATAATATATGTATTTTATTAAGTATTAATATATTTATATATATAAATATATATATATATATTTTTCCAACATTACCATCGTAATGTACATATATATATTTATATATATGCATATATTAACTTAACATTAATACATATATTATATACTTTATAAAACATATAAATATATAAATATTAACACATTCATTTATGTATTTATGTATATATCATAAATTATAATCACATTATTGATATATACATTTATACATACATACATATAATATATATATATATATGTAAATTTCCTAGACAATAATGTTAGAATATTATTTTCACCACAGATATTAGGCGGGGTGTGTACGTATATACACGTGTATAACCACATATACTCTTGTGTATACGTACCCACTCAACCTTTAACACATATCTATCACATCGTTCATACAAGGAGTCACAGTATAGTAAGTCTGACATTAAACAATCATTACTCACAAAGCACAAAGAAGTAAACCAAACTCCTAACCCTATGGATGACTTATCAAAACTAACTTATCTGACTAAGCTTACTCAGTCTAAGGAACGTGTGTGTATGCTCAGATGGTTCTCGTTACTGTTTACCCGACCAAGCTCCTCCCCGAGTGATATCTCTCCTCTGCCTAGAGGAATGATCCTCTTTCCTGCACATCATGACACGACGACGGAAGTCATATGCTCAAAACAAAGCAGTTTACATAAAACATCTCAAAAGTTAGAATAAACATTATTCCATAACTTATATGCAACATTTATTCAAAATTACATCAATAGAAGTATCAGACAAATGAGACAACCATTTAAATAGGACACATTTATTCGATAACAAGAACATGTTTTATTCATCTAAAAGATTCAATCATTACAGTGCATTTCCCTATGCAGTAGTAGCTATACAATTGGGGTGTAACAAGCAGCAATCTGATATACCATAGCAGCAAACTGGAAACCACAATCAGAGCCCTTCAAATACTCATAACTCCTCCAATACACCTCTGAATCACCTCAAACCACTTGCATATGATCCCAAAGAGCTAGGCGTCCAAGTCTAGGAAGCTAGCCATCACCAACAAGCCCTAAAATCTCTAGCATGCAACCCAATGCACCAGCAGCCAAGATGTATGACCCCCAAGTAGGGCGATCAGCAGCTAAAAACTCCAACTCTCCTCCGAAAATCATGAACTCTCAAGGAAAGGGGCGCTCAAGTATGAAGAACACATAGGATCAGTACCCACAAAAAGTTAGCAACTCCTCTGTCCAGTGTGAATAAAACGTGGGTCAGCAAGGCAATAACCAGCAACATGAAAAATCTGATAAATACTCCAAAAAGGTCTTCAATCTGCAAACTAACGCACACCCATACTAAAATATCCTAGAAAACATGAAACCCAACAAAAACTGAAAGCATAATGAAAGCCATCACCATTGTTTGCTCTATTGCAACCTCTAAATGAAGCTGCAGCCACTGTTCAGCTAGGAGTTGTCTCACAAACTTGAAACAGAAGTTAGCTTGGAGGGGTATCGTCCTCAAAGCCCAAGAGTTTATGTCACTAATTCGGCAGCTCTTTGTTATCATAAAATTGCATAACCAAATGAGAGAAAGAGAGGCAAATAAATAGGCTCCAAAACCCAGAAGTTTGAAACCCCCATTCCCTCCAAAAAGGGACGCCGCCTTTTGGAGCATTATAATATTCAATTAAAACCACTTAAGTCACAATCTTTGGCGTCCAACTTTAATTTGCAGAAATTCTCCTTTTAAAATGCTCAAGTCCTCAACAAGGCATCCACTTTGGTTTGCATAATAATTTGCTTTTAAAAATAACTTAAGTCAACAAGCTAGGTGTGGGGTCCAAAGGGGCCACTTGATATTAAAATATTAACTTAAGTTGCAAACTTTCTATTTCTGAACTCCAAGAATGTTGGAGAAGCAACTGCTCAAAATATCAAGAAGCCAAAGACAACTCTATCATACTGCCAAAAATAGTAACCCTGCTTAGAAAGGCTATCAACACCATTGCCAGAAATAGCACTTACTTAAAATAGCGACTCCAAACTCCATATGAGCACATTCTAGGTAACCGTCGTGACTTACTAAAAATAGTAAGTCTAAAAATAGACATTGCTAAAAATAGCAGTGACTGCCCACCAAAACTCTCTGAAAACCCAAAAATCAAACTAACAAACTCCTGAGAAGAACTCTTGAAAAGATGACAAGAAACCTCCAAAAAATTAGGAAACCCTAAAAATGCCTTTGAATAGCCCACAGGACTCCGGAAATGGGCTATTGGCCACTGAAAAGCATAGGGCTAAAAAGAGGACATTACAAACTTGTGGGATTGATTTTAATGAAATGTTTGGACACCAAGGAAGACCACAAAAAGAACGTGTTGTTTAAGGGTTGGAAGACATTCTTTAAGAGGCTATGGAGAAGATAGAGGTATAGAAGCAATGGGAGAATAGTTTATGGGCCTAATAGTCAATAGAAAATATCGCCTAGTGTAAATAGAAAAAGATTGTCTGTGCTTTAAAAAACAAACAAGGATTGTGAATAATGTACAAGGTTTTAGAGAGGGGTGGAGGAATAACGAAAAATGAAAAATAAAATAACATGGTCTGATACCAATGTCAGGCTTGCGAATGGAATGCCAGAAAAAGATTGACACATGAAAGGCATAGGACTTAGAGCAGCAAAAAGATATCCAATAAAAGTTTCTTCCATTCAATCAAAATGTACATATTTAACAATATGAAAATGACTGTTCAGCTTTTACTATAGCTACGAAATACAAAATATAAAATATTTGCCTGCTATTCCTAAGATTATGTACATTATTGTTACAGTTCTTGACTCTCAATCAACAAAAACTGCTATGGTGTTTACGGTTTGCTTCAATACGGTTGTAATATTTACATTTATGAATGTGAAATCATAAATGTAAAATTCTGGCTCAACTTAGAATTATAGTATATGAATTTTAAGTTAATGAATTTTAATTCTGAAGCCTTTAAAAAAAGTACTACCATCTCTGTAATTTTTACATCAAATACATATAGATGTTTCTTGTGTGAAACTTTTGGATCCCTCGTCCTGTTCCATTTGTCAGTTTCTGTTTCTTGTGTTACACATTTTCTTGCACTTTTCAGGTCTGTAATCTATAGTGTGTTAGATATGTGAGGGATCAACAGATCATATAGAATCAGTTAAACTGGAACTTTGCAGTTAGGAATACTGGGACCATGACTTCTAATTGCTATACTATAATCTTTCCTGGGACGATATGCGCCACTATAATACAGAATTCATTACTTTATATATATATATATATATATATATATATATATATATATATATATATATATATATACGTAAGAGAGAGAGGGAGAGAGAGAGCATTATAGACTGATTCAGAAAGATTTTGAAAAAACAAAAGAAAAAAGAATTTTTTCTGTGTAATTCTCACACGATTATACTATCTTCAAACAGCATTTGAATCTTCAAACAAAAGAATGTGCTTGTTTTTGTTCAAATTCAGAAGGTACATACCTGTGTTGCTATAATCAGAGTGAATTGAGAGAAGAAGGCAGGATTTCTCTCAAGTAAAGCCTCAGGTGACTCCTCCACAAACTTAGCTCCAACAGCATCATTTAGCTCTCGCAGAAATGCACACACACACTTTGCCCTTGATTGGCCAATGCTTTTATTGTCAACTGCACAAACCAAGAAGCAACTTAAGCTCCACTACAAGAGATAATATTTATTCAAGTGCAAAATCTCAAGCCGTAATGGACAACCAAAAGACATACCTAAGAAATTATTTCCAAGGTCTGCCACTTCCACTTTTGAGCCGTCAACAACTGTGACACTTCCTACACCTCCTAAAACAAGATTTTTCAATGTTTCTGAGCCTGTGGGGCCACAATTCAGCAAACAAACGCTTGCTCTCTCAAGAGCTGATTGTCCCTGTTCTCCCCATATCCTGCATTAGAATTCCAGTAAAATTATTTAATCCAAAGCAAAACTTCTTGATGTACACAGTTAATCTTTATAATTCTTTATCTCTCTGCAACTCTGTTACAGAATCATCAAAAATTCAGATGATCAAGTAAAAATATTTGTTAATTTACAATTATAACAGAATTTATCATTTCCCTGTTCATGGGATGGTCATAAAATCAAAGTATTGTTCTAATTGTCATTGGAAGCCTCCTAAGGAGGGTTATCTCAAGTTGAATTTTGATGGTGCAGCAAAGGATATCCTGGTGAGGCTGGTGCAGAGGTGATCATCCACTCAAATGATTGGTCTTTCATTAAAGGCGGATCTTACTTTCTTGGCTCCAGATCAAATAATGAAGCAGAAACATTGACGCTATTGGAAGGTATGAAGTTAGCTAAGTCCATGCACTGTAAAATCCTAGAGGTAGAAGGAGATTCTCAGATTATCATCAACAGATGTGTAAGATTTTCTTTAAGGAATTGAACACTGAAGAATATTGTAGATGAAGTGCAGCTCATAGGTAAAACCTTCTCCAATATTTTTCAGTGTTGTTATAGGGAAGTAATAGTGCTGCTGATTGGATGGCCAACTTTGGGTTTTCCCGACTCCCGTTCTCTGCTAAACTAAACGTTGATCCCTCGGAATGGGATTTAAAAGGCTTTCTAGAGAAAGAATCACTTTATCATTTTCCACCTCCCTTTCCAAATTTTTTATCTCCACCTTGAATTTTCATTGACTTGAGAAATGCAATTATATTGTTTGATTTCATGGTACATGTATATGTTTGACATGAGGTGTTACACAAAGGAAAAATTATGAGAAACATGCCAAAGGGATTATATTTATGAAGATTGTTTCTCTGCTTATTGCATTCCATAAGAGAGATGGTGACATGTGTGAAGGTTTTGATCTTCTTGGTGTCCGATTGAGGTGTTGCTTTGTTAAGGAAGCAAAAATGCCAAAAAAGGGTCATGATTGTCTATGTGAAGGATTTGGCAACTTTGATGTTCATACAAGATATGCTAGGTGCTGATGGTGTGGGCGATAGTGGTACTTTGTGTGCAAGAGACTCTATAGCAGATGATTTTGTGACAAAGCTAGAACACGTGTCTGATGATGTCAGATAATGTTAGGAATACTACATCATTAGGTTTGTTAGCATGTTTGTTATAGTTTTGTTAGTATGAACATTTGAATATCATGTGTAGAATAATATAACATTATAATTGGTTGTGCGAGAGTTTATTTCTATAATGAGTTGTTAGAACAATCATCTATGTAAAGGAGTGGTTATAGGAGCTTACCTATAATATTGGCGATGTAAATCCTATAAATCAGTATTATGTATTATCGGAACAATGTAATAGAAGCACAATATTATTGTAATATTATGAATTTCAATGTGGTATTAGAGCTCCATTGAAAATGGATGGTGAGGCAAATATGAATCGGATGAAGTCTTTTATTTGTTGAAAGTTCATGAGGCATGAAGAAGCATAAGAAAAAATTTCTCACTAAAAAGATTAGTAAAAGTAACTACAAACCATGTTGAGTCTTCGCATTGAAATCTCTTCTATATTTTGCCTTATAGAGTCCTCCCATTGATTTAATTGCCTTGGTTATATTTATTTTTCCACCATTTGTCATTGTTGTTAATATTGTCGCCATTGTTAATGGACAAGAATTTGAAAAGAAAATGTGATCTTTGTTTAAGAGTTTAACAACATGGATTATTGCATCAGAGAAGGTGATTTGAGAAGAAGTCCCTCATCTAACATGTTTTATTTGCACGGGCAATGAAACCTATCAAAGTTCAAATTGGTGATTCTATAGTGCTCAACAATTCATTTTAGATGTAATGCAATTGAAAAATTCGCGAGCCTTCTCAGACCGGTGAAATTCATAGCCAATTTAAACTTAATTTAACAATTTTATTTGTCAATTAAAATTCCAATTCAACATTTCACAAATCAGTGGTGGCAATCAATTATCCCCATCAATCGAGACATCACACAATCTCATTACAATGAATTTGTAACAACTTCAATTTTATTAATGAAATCAAAATTTCACAATCTTACATACATTGTGCACTTTGTTAATCCCTCTGTTCAAAGTCCAGACACCCTCTTCGATTTTCTTTTTTCTTTTTTTTGAACTCTGTTCTTATTCTTCCTCAATTCTCCTTACTCCTTTGTGCAATTTGATTTTCTCCCTCTACATTGACTCCATACTTCCTCTGTTTCACTTTGTCTAATTTTATTAGTTGCCTCTTGGTCATTCTTCACCACTCTATGTTGCGACCTCTCCATACCAAACTGTGGATTTTATTCCTAGTGCCTATTCACCTTTTTCTCTGTGCACCATCTTCATCCATGTACTGTGTTCTCCTCTTTCATTCTGCCTACTTACCTCATACCATGCGGCCTCCTTTTCATTCTTTTCTTCACCTGCACATCTCAAAACTACTGTGTGCCTCTCCTTTGCTCTTCTTACTTGGTGACAATTCTTCTTTCCTTTGGTTGCGTAATAAAAATCTCCCTTTCTCCTCCTTGTGTGCCCCCTCTTCCATCGCTGCCTAATTTTTAGTCCATCTACATTCATTATTCCCCCCTCATATGGTGTGTGGCCTCTTTTTTAACTTTCTTTGCATTTTATTTTGTCTTTCCATGGTCTTTTCTCCCATACGCAGCCCTTTGTTCCTCTTCCATTCTATATTTTTCATTCCATCTGCAGACCAACCTGCTGCCTAAGTATCTTCCTATGCATACATTTTATATTCTTTTTATCACCTGCCTTCTTCCTATGGTGAGACCCCCTATCTTCTCCAATCTGCAATGTATTATTTTTACCTAGCAACAACTCCCTCATTGCTAGTTGCATATTTTATTTGTCTTTTGGCATTCCTTTTATTCATTATTTCATCCTCCTCATAGCCGTACTTCTTAATTTTGCATATGTTTTATTTTTAAATGCTACACCCCTACACTTTTCTACGTAAGTTCTTCTCATAGCCCCTCCTCTTCACTATGGTGTGATTATTCCATTCTATCCACTTTGCTTCTTTTATTTTCGTTTGGTTTTTTTGACCTCTCCAATTCCATCCTAGCATGCCTCTTCCTTCTCTCCTGCACAACTTCTCCCATTCTCCATGTTGAAGATAAAATCTAGATTTTATTTCTTTGTTTTGATAATACGACCAACACTCATTCGCCCCCTCCTCAAAGTCAATTCGAACTTATGAGGAATCATCCAGTACACTAAACAAATAAATATATTATTCCATGGTTGTAATTGAACAAATGAATTAAATCCATCAGACATTGTAACAATAAAATGCTTGCTCACAATTAAAATCAAAACACGACATTTTGTCAACCAATGACAACAATGTCGTTCATCCTCTGCCAAAAATCGACCACCGAACCCAAATTTAAATTTAACTTTGAAAACCAACTGCGACTCCAAAGATGCATCATCAACAAAAAAAATCAAACCAAAGCAAATGAAATCAACACCGAAATGTTTATGGGTGATGCAGATTGCCAGTTCGCCCGGATGCTCCTGCATCAGACACGTCAGGAAAAAAGTTTGTGAGCTTGGGCTCACAAAATGGAATTGAGTAGTAGAACTACTCTTCCAAGTTGCAAACAACTTGCAACATACTCCCATGCTATGACAGGTACCCTGCAAAAATTCCTTTTCCGCCGTCTCCAGCACTTAGCCGGAACATTCGCCATTTTCCTTCACCAAATCTGCCCTTCATGGAATTTCTTCCACCGTGACATGAACTCCATCGCCAATCATGACTCCTTCTCATTCTTTGCCTTGTGGGATTCAATCCACAACGAACCGTCCACCTCCACTCAAGGCTTCTTTCCTTCCCTTCATTTGTGGGATCTATTCCACTATATCCCAACCACCTCCACCAAGTTCCACACTCATCATCCTTCTTTGTGGGAATTAACCCACCATAATCTATCCTCCTCCAAGAACATTCTTCCCAATGTTCATTCACCATTAAATCTTCATACATAGCAATATCAAAATAATAGAAATTAAAGATTTCCATCAATTTATTTCCTGCACCTACATCTTCTTCTTCAACCTCTCCTCTTGCCATACCAATGTGTAAAGACCCGAACCAATTGGATCAAAACATTTACGATTTCACCCAAGCAATGCAAGCATTTTGTCAAACAATTTACTTGCTTGCTGCTCTAGGTTGCTTTCAGTTGGCATTTAAATTGGGATTGCATACAATAATCTCACCATAGTAAATACTCATGAATTTTAGTGAGTTAAGAATATTTGTCCATTGCCATTGCAAAGGAAATATGGGAATAACAGCAATAGTATAATACTGATTATCTGATTTTTAAATGTTCTAGAATTAACAAAATTCAATAACACAACCAAAATTCATTTACAATGAGTAGGACTTATCTCAGGACCTGGATATCAATTCAACACCTTCAAAATTACAGTTTGGAGTACGAGTAGGCAATACAAATGATTTTGGAAATGAGGAGACTCCCATAGCACAAACCACTACCAAATGGAAATTACCACAGCTCAGTTCAAGTCACCCAACCCCTCCAAACTGATCAACACTCTTTTGAATGATGTGCAACTATATGAAAAATAGTTTTGGGCATTAACAATTAATATCAATGATTTTGAGAAAGTGACGGCACCATAAGCTTTGCCACGACTTGCATGAAGTTTACGATTCTCTTAATCATTAATTCAAACTCATATACCATGCGACCCCCTTTTATAATATGGTGTTTACTCAGCCTTTGATTATTCAAAGGTTTGTCTGGTGTGAGTGTTCCTAGGCTTTCTTGCACAACTAGCTAAAAAGACCTTTTCCCTATCTTCTTCCTGGAACCTGATATCTTATAGGTTCTTGTTAGGCTTGGATGATTAACCAAGTCCTATTCCAACTCCTCCCCAAGAGTTTTCACACCTTGTGCTTCACCTTGAAAGACTAACACCACTTGTACTAGACAAACTCTCTCCTACACTTAGAAGACTCTAAGTGCCAACATCACACAAAATCTTGAATTGATTGCAGGGGTGTCAGAGATACTGGAAACATGCCATACACATCCAACTAGTTCCATCTTGGAGGGTCTTCAATCTTCTTTCTTACCGATTCCAAGATTTGGTCTTGAGAAGGCCTAATTCCTTGTAGCCCTTGACAGTGACCTTTTTGTCACTCTTGCCCAAACTTTCCAAATAACCTGAAAAACAAACTCCACTTTCGAATACCCTTTCTGATCTTCTAAAAGATTCACAAGGTTTCAGACCCCTAAGCCCTCCGTACACTGGTTTCCTATAATCTAGGTTAAATAGGGCTAAAAGACCTAATTACTAGGATCCTACTGATTTCTTGCTCTTTACCCTAACTAATGGATTGACAAGACCTCAATCCTTCTAACCTGTTAGGATATGACTGTACCCTATCTGGAACCGTACTTGTTCCGTACTGTACCTTAATCCCCTGCCTATACTCTTCAATTCTTCACTGTCAAACCTCTAACCGGGCACTTTAAGCTCGCCTAGGGTTTGATTTTAAACATACCTGCTCGACTCTTCATGACTCCTACCACTAAATATATACAGACTAATGGCTCCCCTAACACATCCATCTCTCCTCACGAAGATCCCGTGGTCAGATTTCATGTGGGGGCCATAAAAAGGCAAGCTGGTCAGGACAGGACCAGAAAAACCTCTAGACCCTAACTTATGAATTCAAACACTAAACTAACTCAAAACAACTTGCTTGCAAAATGGAAAAGACTTAGAACTACACTATGAACACGAATGCAATGTCAAATCAGTACATCCAATCCACTTTGTATCACTATCACTCAAGACATTCGGAATTCACAGAAAATGCAGAGTTATCTTCTTTTCCAAAAACAAAAACTTGATTACAAAAACTCAACTTCTTGAATTCGAGCCACCTCCTTTCATAGATGCCATTTGCCATGTTTTTAGGGATGTTGGTCGATCCCACACTCCTATCTTTTAGGGGATCCAAGGTAACCGAGTTGCATGCAACATGGCAAATGTTGTCATGACAACTTTGTAACAACTTTTTGGCAACTTACCATTATGCCCTCTTCCTAACTCCTAGGACCTCTATCTCCTATATTTCGAACATCCAACTCCCTTAACTGCCTCATGGCATCTTTCTAACAACATTCATGTGTTTAGAACACATTTAAGACTCCAATTCCAACTTAGGCTAAACAAAGCAAAACTAGTAATGATGACTAAACATTGGTGAATCTTAGTCCTAATGGCTAATTCACCTAACCACAACAATGACCTTCTAAGGTCCAAAACAAATACACAATAACTTTGACTTGGCTAATGTCAGATACAAGCCAAAATGTCCTAACTATGGAGGTTAGCCTAGGTGCTCCTGCACCATTGTCTTATTCAGAGGTTTGTCTTTTTCCCCATATTCTTCCAATCGTTGTCCTCATGCATCATCGACTATTCTCCTAATTTGTATGGCACTCAGCAAGTATAGTTGACTAGCAACTAGGACCCGCAAGGCAACTGATCAGTTGACCTTTCAACCCCATGTCAACCTCTCCATGGATCTGTCAAATTGGAATGAAGCACTAGGTATATAAAAGTCGTGCCCAATCGATAAGAGTCTGATTGAATTTGTCTTTAGCCAGCATAAATATACACCGCCTCACGTCACCTTAATATGGCCCGATATCTGTTGAGCTATATCTGGCATACTTTGTCTTATCTACCTAGCGCATTTTGTCTTCAACTACGATGGTGATTTAAATGCTATCACCTTTACATCCTCAATTGTGACCACTGAAAGTGCCAATGGCCACGTAACAGGAAAGAGCCTCCTTAGTCTTCTAACCACAGGTATTAATTCCAATAGTGACCAATTTCTCCAATATAGACTATAATAAATTTCCAATAGAATTCACCTGATGTAAACTATTATGACTGCAACAATTATAATGTAGTTTTCACCTGATATGTCCCTGCAATTATTCTCCACAAACTCTGAAATTGTCTTCAAAGAAGACCCACAAAATTTCCACAAATCAATCCTTGAAGCCCAAATGCGAACCCTATTTGAATCCACCTGAAAGAGGATTTGGGTTTTCATACAAACCTCTGATCCTGGAACTCGAGCATTTCCATCCTCAAGCCTCTTGTAAGCTAAGCATTCCAAATTTGGGACAATCTCCAAAAGATAATAATTCCACACGATGCCAAATGATTTGCCTTCATCCCCTTTTAAAGGCTTAGCCTCAAACTTCTAGAAGATTCCTTTTTATTTAATAAAGTGACATTATAATATTTATTATTTTCAATTGAGTCCCTTTAATAAATAAATAACTAATTAAATATTAATGCCCCAATTATTAGTTCAGGACAAAATAACATTTAATTAATTAAATTAATTAGATATTATCTGGATGGAAATTGGGGATATTACAATCCTCCCATCCCATAGATTGCTTGTCCCCAAGCAATCTATACCTGATTGTCATTGCCAAATACCCGGATCCCAAATGAACCTACAAAATCCTTTGCCATGCTTTCGTTGCTCTACTCTAATACAACCAAAATCTGCAGTTCTTTCTTCCTGCAATCCCCTGTGGAGCAATCTGTCCATCATGTGAATCCCTGGATCTGATGCCTGGGAAGCATTGTCATTCGAACTCCAAGTGCTGAAGTAACAATTTTGCACACACAAATCCAGATAAGTAGCTTCAGTCAACTATGCCAAATCTGGAATTTTTGTGCTTAGCATTCCTGGATTGCCATTGTACAACCTTGTGTGAGATGGAAAGCCTTGAACCAAATCTGAAAATTCCTCCACCTGCTGGATTATAACTGGAAGAACAATTGGCTCAAGGTAGTGTTGATGCGTGTTTTATGACACAACAAACATTCTAGAATAAAGAGTCCAAAGACGCTATATCCCCTCTTGAAAAACTACCTCGTATGCTAAGATTGCAAGTAAGATCATACGGCAATTCCAATGTTTAAGATGAATGCGGATGAGCTCTGTGGTTTGATGTGATTTGCTGGTTATGACAAGGGGACTTGTGCTAAGCTTGTTCAATTCACAATGGAGGTCTAGACAATGAAGCTCTATTGCTTGGGTCATGGATCAAACAAACTGAAAAAGGAGATAAAGGTATAGAATTTCTAGTCTACTGCCTAAGAATTCAAGAGACGGTATTGACTTGGTGGAACCAATAACCACGCTTTGCTTCGCCACGCTCAACGACAACTACACAAAGGGGGTGCAATCTTCAAGGGAATGTGCTTACGATTTTCACGTCATGAATAACTACCATCAAATCGAACAATAATTATGCAAACAGAAGTTAAGCATCCACAAAATAAGCTCAGGCTAACTTTACGCATTGAATGAAAATCATTCATTCAAAGAAAGTATGAGCAAAAGTTTCACCACAAATCAATACTTATCAAATCTTGCATTCATCTAACATACATGAAAAGAAATCTAAACTATGATGAGGGATAAGAACCATGACAACTCCAAAATAAGAGAAGCAATCACCATCAGAACAATGCATGCATTACTTATTACTTTGGCAATCTTACAACGTTGCTTATCTCAACATGTTTTGCAACATGCTCCCATGCTTTACAAATGAGGGGGTGAGCTCAATTTATAGGCTCCCCAATTACAATTCAATGGCCAAGATTAATTCAGGATCAACGGCCAAGATTACAAATAAAACCCTAATTAGGGTTTGCTACCCCTCGACCAATAAGAAAATTACATTTGAGGACACTTGTCCTTTTTGCTAAATATGAACCGACAAATAAAATAGAAAGTTGTTGCATGTTGATTTGGAATGATTTGATTGGTCGGAAGATGACGAGGCGCCACCTCAACGTGTTGGATACCTTCCTTGGTCGCTTTGTTCTTTTTCCATGTTCTTGCCTTCGAATATTTCTCTTGCCGATGACTCTATCGATTGTGCTTGATCTTGGATGACTTTGGCTTCTTCTTCTCTCCTCGCCTTAGGGCACCTGTTTAGACTTGAAGCCATTAAATCTTACTTTCTGGATTGCTTTAGAATTTCTTCACGTGCCATGAATCTGGAGAGGAATTCCCTTGTGCTTTTGCCACAATGAAGGAAATTGGAACTTTCTGAGTGGAGAATTTCCCATACTTAGCCAAATTTTGGCTACTTCGTAATACCTTCAAGATTTTGGCCATTTTTGTGCTCAAATAAACTCCGCCGGTAGGTTTGTCTTCAATTTTGAATTTGGCTTGCATAGGTTGGATGTACTTGACGGTGTGCCTGTCGTTGTCTTCATGATGCCAAACTCTTAGCGGACTTCCTGTTGGTCTTGCAATGTGCAATGGTGGACTCCCTAAGTTCTCTTTCATCTCCCTTCCAGTCGGACTTTACACTTCCTTTTCCATTTTCCTCGCCTTGTGTAGTCATCCACCTGCAGTAAAACAAAACAAAGTTATTTTAGATAACTTTTCAAGATAAGCTTTGAAAGATTTTTACAAATTTCATTTTCAAGCTTTTAATTTCCTTTCCGTCCAATTTATTTGGCCATATTTTCTTGCCTTTTTCCAAAATTTATCTGGCCATGTCCAATTTTATTTGGCCATAAATATTTTTCGTCCGACATTTCTCTAGCCACGTCCAACTTTACTTGGCCATAAATCTCCTTCTTGTCCAAAATTATTTTGCCATGTCCAATTTTATTTGGCCATAAATATTTTTCGTCCAACATTTCTCTAGCCACGTCCGACATTTCTCTAGCCACGTCCAACTTTACTTGGCCATAAATCTCCTTCTTGTCCAAAATTATTTTGCCATGTCCAACTTTATTTGGCCATTTGCTTGATTTTTCCACAATTTTTCTAGCCATGGCGAAATTTTTCTCTAAACACTTGGGCGAATTTTCTAAGTGCCATGCATATTTTTATTTTCCAAAGGTTTATACTTAGGCAAATTATTAATTTTTTTTTCACTTCCAAGCATGGCGGACTTCATGGACATAGGCGGACTTGCTTGATTTTGTTGCCACTTGACTTCTTTGCCTTGGTTATGCCTTAGCCAAATTTCTTTTTTTTCATGGGCAGACTTTAGCTTTTGTTAAGCCACCTCTATCATGTCTATGGCGGACTTGAGGTCTTCTCTTGCCATTTCTTTTTATGCCTAAGGCGGACTTCCTTCAGCTTATTGCCATTTCTCATTTTGCCTTGGCTACGCCTTAGCCATTTTATTCTTTGCTTTGGGGCGGACTTAGCAACTTCTTAGGCCATTGTCTCATGTTCAAGGCGGACTTGCTTAAATACTTGGCCATTTGCATAGGGTGGACTTACTTGATAGTCTTGCCATCTACATTTTGTCCAAGGCGGACTTCCTCATCTTTGATGCTACTTCAGCTTTTCTCAAGGGCGGACTTAGTCAAAGTGGTTGCCATTTCAGCTTCTACCCAAGGCGGACTTCCTCATTTTGCTTGCCATTGGACACTTAAACATAGGCGGACTTCATCAAGTGGATAGCCAATGATAGGGCGGACTTTGGCTCTTGACTTGTCATTCATTTCATGCTGCTAGGCGGACTTTATTCTTTGTCAGGCCATTGGAGTTTTTGTTGAGGGCGGACTTCATTAAGTTCCTGGCCATTGCCAATTTTTACCTTGCCACACAAGGGCGGACTTGCCATCATGTTGAGCCATTACCATTCTAGCTGGGCGGAGTTCCTTCATTTTGCTGCCATCCATACTTTGTCCAAGGCGGACTTCCTTATTTTCCTTGCCATTGGATGGCGGACTTCATCATTTGGCTAACCATTGTCTTCATGTTGCTGGGCGGAGTTTCCTAGTTGGCTTGCCATTTACCCCCATGTTGCTGGGCGGACTTCCTCACTTATTAGGCCACTGTCTAATGCTCAAGGCGGACTTCCTTCAGCATATTGCCATTGGAAGGGGAACATCATCAGATTTCAGGCCATTTCCTCTTATGTCTAGAGCGGACTTGCTCAGATTTGTTGCCACAAGCATCTTAGCTGAAGCTTCTACCATTAACTTGTGAGATCAATTCGCCATGACTGCTCAGATTTCTCATTAATTTCCAGATTTTTCATGTGTCTCCCAGACTTTTATCAATTTCTTGATGATTTCATGACTGATTTTTCATCTAACTCACCATTTTCTGTGCTTTTTCCAGAATTCTCTGTGATTTTCACCAAATTTTCCAGATTTTTTGAACTTTTTATGTGATTTTCCAGAATTTTACCAAAATTCCAAAAAAAATTCGAATCGATTTTCTTAGAGTTTCGTTGATCTTTTCGAACTTCTGAGTGGATTTTTGAAACTCGTGACTCTTCTAAAAATAGAAATTTTCCAAAAATAGCAACTTTCCAAAAATAGACCCTAAAATAGGGATCCCAGAATTGCCCAAAAGTGCCAAAAAAGTAGGTCCTAAAAAATAGGGGGCCCGGGGTGAGAAACCCTAAAAACTTGGAGGTGTCGGATTTGACTGAAACGACAGTCGATCTTCGTCTCCCGGGCCTTCTAAGCGTGATGGCGACGTTTACACAGTGATCTAGGCTCAATTTCTCCAACTGACTCGGGTGACCGTTCAAAACTCAAACTCCTCATTGCAAAAAGAACTGGTGATAAGTAGTTGCGACGCCAAGGCAAAACTAAAAAGCAAAAAAAAAATGAAGGGTCCCCATTTGCAATGGGGCGATGTGTGAAAAGGTCACAACAGGTAGGAATCATTTTGTATCTCCAAATAAACAAATATTAATCACGACCACCAAGAGAACTCACCGCTACCAAAAATAGAAAACTCTGCACTGAGCTACTGGATGAATGGAGCCAAGACCAAATACTAAAAATAGCACTTACTAAAAATAGTGAGTCAAATCACCAAACTGACCCAAACGAAGCTCAACTAGGACTTACTATATATAGTAAGTTACTTAAAATAGTCGTCACCACTGGAAAAAACCTAGAAAGACCTAAAAAACTCCCCTCAGGTAGCCAAGTCCCCCAACCAAATCCACTTAGCCTACAGGAACCAAAAATAGGCTAATGGAAGCTCAGACTGAACTATGGGCAAGAAGGGGACGTTACAATCCTCCCTCCCCAAGATTGGTTGTTCTCAAGCAATCGTAACTCTAGATGTTGCAGTATCTGCTCACTCTCCCAAATAGCATCCTCCACTGGCAAGTTTTTCCATTTCACTAAGTATTCCTTGATAACCCTCCTCCACAGAGTAAGCTCCCTGGAATCAATCACTACCTCAGGGGTTAGTACCAATTTGGCTTCCTCATCCAAAGGAGGCAACTCTGTAGAAGGAATCACATTTTGCCCCAATGCCTTTTTAAGGTGAGAAATGTGGAAGACATTGTGCACCCTGTTATTCTCAGGTAGCTCAAGCTCATAGACCACCTCTTCAATCCTGTTAATGACTCTGAATGGTCCATAGAAACAGGGTTTCAACTACTCCGACCCACTCTTCTTGAGAGTGGACTGCCTATAGGGCTGTAATCTCAAGTAGACCATGTCTCCAACCTCAAATACCCGCTCAATGCGATGTTGATCAGCGTACAGCTTCTACTGATTTTGAGCATGCTGAATATTATCCTCAAGGATCTCATAATGTCCTGACTCTCTTGAAGAAGATCTCTAGCTCTAGGCACTCTGCAATCCCCAAAGAGTAAGTCAATGAAGCTAGGGGCTTCATAACCATATAAAGCCATGAAAGGAGACATCCTAATAGTCATATGAAAAGTGGAGTTGTAGCAAAACTCCCCCAAATGCAACCACTTAACCCACGCCTTTCGTTGTCCTAAGACATAATTGTGTAGGTAGCCTTCCACCCATCTATTGACAATCTTTGTCTGACCATCAACTTGGGGGTGATAACTAGTATTGGGAGTCAACTTTGTGCCACATAATTTAAATAGCTCCTACCAAAACAAGCTCATGAACTTGTTGTCTCTGTCACTGATGATGGTCTTAAGTGTTCCATGGATTTTAAACACCTCTTTGAAGAGCAAATCTGCCACTTTTACCATTGTATACCTAGCTGATATGGCAAAAAAATGAGCAAACTTGGTTAATCTATCCACCACCACATAGATACAATCCTTCCCCTGCACCTTGGGAAGCCCTATAATAAAGTCGATAGAAATGCTTTCCCAATTCTAAGTAGGAATGGGTAAGGGCTACAATAGATCAGCAAGATAAGTATGTTCGATTTTGTTATGTTGGCACCTCTGGCACTCACAAACATACTTAAGAATATCATCCTTCATCCCCTTCCATGAGAATCTCTCATGGATCTGCCTGTATGCTTTGTAATACCCAGGATGACCAGCCATAGGAGTGTCATGGAAAGTCTTAAATATCTGCACTTTTATCTTAGACTCGGAAATTAACAAAATTCTTTCCTTGTAAAATATGAGACAATCTCTTACCTTATACTTGTCATCCTACAATGAACCATCAAGAATGTTGTTTGCAAGTGCATTTTTTGCATAATCAGCCCGTATTTCTCCTTCCAATCTGCTGATAATTCTGAAATCGAGCACAAATGTGGCCTTCTTGACAAAGCATCATCCACTACGTTCCTCTTCCCTTTGACATATTCGATTTTCAAAGCCATAGGCCTGGAGTTTGCTTACCCATTTTTGTTGCCTCTCATTAAGATCTTTATGATATAAGAAGTATTTCAGACTATTGTGATCAGTCTTAAAAACAAATCTCCTTCCAACAAAGTACTGACTAAATTTAGCTAAGGCATGCATTATTGCCAGCATCTTCTTGTCATAGATGGAGTACCCTCTCTCACCTCCTCTCAACTTCCTACTCTTGAATGCAATTGGATGTTTTCTCTGCATAAGGACAATGCCTATACCTTCACTAGATGCATCACATTAAGCTCAAAAGGCTTAGAGAAATCTAGAATAGCCTGAACAGTACATGTGCTCATCAATCGCTTGAAACGATCAAAAGATTTGAAACAACCCCCTGTGGTGTTTTGATCTGATTTTTGGTTTTTGTTTGTTTTCTGATTTTTTTGTGTTTTGTGTTCTTGAATGCTGCCAACGGCAGTGCCAGAAATTAAAGAAAATTGCGTAAAGAGAAAACGGAAAGGGAGATGCATAAAATAATTGAAACCCAATTGATTTTTATTGATTCCAGACAAGATTACAACATACCCATTTGCTGGTTTTCACTGTCATAATTTCTGATTTTCTGGATAGTAGCCTGACGGATCTGATAATTTGGACACCTAGCTCCATAATGGTGAAGTTTTGCTATGAGACTGATCTAGAATGGTTTATTCAACCTGGACACCCAAGATGGAACCCAAGGATGCATCAAAATGACTCAGATTTGCAAACTGGAAAAGGCACAAATCCCAAGACTATACGACTTGTACCAGCAGATCCACACATGCCAAAATCCAACCTCTAAATGTTGTTTCAGACCTGAAAATCAATGTTAACCTGATCGCCCAACCTTCAAATAGGAACCTGGAAAGTACGGCCTCAATCTTCAAACCCATGGGCTTGGTATGAGCAATTCTCAACCCCCACGTGTTGATTTATTCAATACTGAAATCTGCATTATGTTTATTCATTCAACCTTATTCTGATCTGCAATGAAAGAGATAATAATTTGCTTTATTCTTCATGAGAAAACTCTACAATTTAGCACAAATGTTGATCCCTAAATGAGACCAATCGAATAGGAACCTTGGACAATCTTACACGCCTATAGCACCTGTTCTAACTGAGGGTATTCATCGTCAATCAGCCTGAAACTTCAACCTTGCAGCTGCTGCTCAAAAAAATGATATAATATTCTCGATGATGAGAAAAGAATGCTCTCTTTTCTCCTTAAGCTTTTCCACGCCCAAGTCTAGGGTTTGCCTTTTGACCAAATAAAATATTAATATGCTCACTTGGAATCCCACGCCCAAAATGCTTAGGCATATTAATTTAATATTTAAACTTATGTCTCCAAGCACCCCATTCACTTAAGTGAATATAAAAAAGTGACTTTAGGCAAATTCTTTTAATTTAGTCACTTAATTATTTTAATATATCAAATTACTAAGTCACTTTAATAATAGAAAATTATTAAAGAGAAGTGACTTAATAACTCCTGGCCACGGACTAGCAATGATCTCCCGATAGTGTCCTGTAACCATACCAACTGCTGGTGTGTCGTCACTAACCCAAATCTTACCTACTATAAATAGTAAGTAGCAAATAACAAGTCCTGAATCCCCTCAAAAAGGTCCCCTAATCATCCCGTTAGCCTACGGGAACCGTAGTAATAGACTAACCTTGTCCCTCGAACCATTGGCTAAAAAGGAGACATTACAAGACTGTTGCATTGTTTCAAACCAAACAAAAGATGCTTTCTTGGTCAAATCTATAAGTGGGGCAGTCAACTGAGAAAATCCTTTGACAAACCTCCTATAGAAACCACATAGCCCAAAGAATCCCTTCAACTATGTATTCTGTAAGATTAGTTGGTAGAGGCCAATCAAGAATAGCCTTGATCTTTTCAATATCAACACTAACTCCCTTGGAGTTGATTATGTGCCCAAGATATAATAATTTTGTTATGACAACTCACACTTGGACTCCTTAGCAAACAAAGACTCACTCTCAAGGATACCCAAAACCTCATCCAAATGCCTCAAGTGCTCCTCCCGTGACCTGCTGAAAATAAGTATATCATCAAAGAATATCAACACAAACTTGTGCGGCTGCTTACTAAAAACATTGTTCATGCATGATTGAAAAATGGCAAGTGCATTAGTCAAACCAAAGGGCATGACAATGAACCCAAAATGGCCAAAGTGATATCTAAACGGTGTTTTCTTTATATCCTCCTCTCTAACCCTGATCTGATGTAATGGGCCTCGCCATTCTGACCCCAAAAGGCTGATTATAGGCTCAAGGAATATCGTCAAACACTTTGCATACAATCTCTTTGCTTGCTGGTCTGTGGTTTCAGTCTAATATATTTGCTTGGGATGATGTCAAGAGTGTTCTAAATGCTTGCAAATAACTCCTAAGATGTCTAAGCATGGAACTAAGTGCAAATGCAACTTTTATTTAGCTTTCAAATGCATAAAGATGATTTCTACATGTAAAAATTGCACCTACAGCCAATTGACATTATGTCAATCAATTGGCATGCATTCTACTATGTTGGTAAGAACATCTACAGCCTTAAGACATTAAAATCAGTTTGCAAAACAATACCTCACAGATATCTGATATTCAAATAACTATCTGCTATTAGCAAAGACAGTCCTACACAAGCCCAGGCTGAATGCTAAAGAACATGGTGTGCAATTGATATTTCAGACTTGACCAACATACAAATGTATTCTTAGATGAGCAGGACTGATAACTGGATTACAGACTTATGCACTTAGAATATTACTTTAGGATACAAGGTGACTATATTCAGATTTTCTAAGCAAATACAGAGGTCTGAAACTCATATGACAAAACTCAGAAAGGTCTACAGAGATATATGACCTACAAACTACTTACAAGATGATTGTTGTAGCAAGTGCAATATTTAGACAATGTATTTCAGACCTAGAAATAAGATTTCTGAGCAATTGCTATGGCTGTTGATGAAAGTCAGGCAGATGTCTGAGTCCAAACAGCAGATAGAAGCTGGAAATACATGCACAGTCAGCCCAGAACTGGTAAATCATGTCCAAACCAGCATATACGCCCTCTACAATGTCTGCAATTCCCTTGTAGAAGCTGTCCAATGCTTGAAATCACGCCCAGCACTTCTGTAATTATCACGCTGCGGCTGGAAACAACGAACAACAACAATACAAATGTGGATAACCAGATTTACTCTCCAAAAATGATAACCTAGCACTATAGCGCGACACTGTTCACTCCACCGTAGCAATAGTGCATTAACTTCTAATTTGCAATGTAAACTCCTGTAAAAACTTCTATGATTCTTCTCCAATAAAGCACAATTTGGACCTCTGTATGAAGCCCACTAACAGGCAATAATTCCGCTAATATCTCACAGCCTCAAAATTGCTCAACCAATGAGGGTTTTCGTCCCCAAAGGTCATCCAATGGCTGAAACCCTAGCTGGCTTCTCCACCACCAAAAGTCTTCAATTCAAATATCAATATCCTGGATGCAAAAGAATGAGCTCTTAAGTTTCTTTTATTCTTTTCTTATGAGAGCTCAAACACTTTCCTTGCCAATGTGGGATAAAAGATATATTTCCCACTTTAATTTTTCACTTAAAACACTTTATAAAATTAAAGTGACTTTATTATTATAAAGTTACATTATAACTTTATAATAAAATTGAAATATTTTAATTATTCCTTAGTCACTTTAAAAATTAATAACTCCTAGAATAATTGTTCGTTTTATGAGCCGTTTGAACCAAGGAGTTAACCACCGCATCCATTGTGCCTCCAACTGCCTTACTAAAAATAGCAAGGGTCCCTCTCTATCAACCACTGATTTACTATAAATAGTAAATCCCTCATTATCTGATCAAACCAATGGTGTAAAGGATTGGCGCTGTAAATGAAGCCTGTTCAAGTGCCCTACTATAGATAGAAACCTTGACTATCCTAAAATAGTCACTTACTATAAATAGTAAGTGTGCCAAACTGAGTTCAATGAAGGCCAAACCTGAACTCTCACTGATCACTAGAGGCAAAGCCATACCGAATATTGCCAAATAAGACCCCCTAACCATCTGCTCTAGCCTACGAGGGTCAAGAATAGGCTAAATCATCCACAGTCATGGTCACACTAAGAAGGGGACATTACAGCCCGCCCTCCCTGAAATTGCTTGTCCCCAAGCAATCTCAAGAGCAAAGTAAAACACAAGTCCACCCGAATCCCAAGGGTAGATCTGTGTAATGTCCCTGCAATCACCAAACAGCCTCTGTAACACCAGCACTAGCACAACCTATTGAATCATCTCAATCCCAAAACTGTGATGGTGAATCTGATGCAACCTCACTGTTGGAAAGCCAATACCTATCGCTTCCCGTTGTGCCATTCTAATACGCAACAAGTCTCCAAGTCCTGAAAATAATAATCATCATGAGAGAACAAGGTAGGAAACCTGCCAAACCCGGAATCACCATCATGAATGCTAACTATTCCCTGAGAAGAAGTTGGATCATCATGTTGTACCCTGTCAATCTCAACACCATCAGAACTATGCACCTGAAGCAAGTCATGTACATGTGGGTCAAACGCGAAACTGTATGCGCTCCGCACCATGTACACATCAACAAACTCCTCCATGAGCTGCGTCTGACATCCCGGTACACTGGTAGGACTCCAAACATCTCCATCGCTATTCAACCCAAGACTAGGGTCTAGAGTACGATCAGCATCCAACTGAAAAAGCAGATTATCATAGGCCATAGTAGCATCCACCTCGAACAAAGGATTGTTCACAAACTGAACAACACCTCCAAACTGATTGGAACCATACATCTCATGTTCCATCTCCTGAACCACCTCTTCCTCTCCATTCAAATCTGAACTATAGCATGAGGCTGGATCAGCATCACTCCCCTCATAATCACCAGCATCATGTGTGCTGTCATCAGTGCACACAATACCTACAGTACACTAGTAGGACTCCAAACATCTCTATCGCTATTCAACCCAAGACTAGGGTCTAGAGTACGATCAGCATCCAACTCAAAAAGCGGATTATCATAGGCCATAGTAGCATCCGCCTCGAACAAAGGATTGTTCACAAACTGAACAACACCTCCAAACTGATTGGAACCATACATCTCATGTTCCATCTCCTGAACTACCTCTTCCTCTCCATCCAAATCTGAACTATAGCATGAGGCTGGATCAGCATCACTCCCCTCATAATCACTAGCATCATGTGTGTTGTCATCAATGCACACAACACCTAAGGTACTGCTGCTATGTACCTCATAGGATGTCTCAAAAGATGTTGTAGAAGCCATATCCTCATACACTTCGTCTTCCACAATAACTGCATATCCATCCGAAGAACGATCTTGGAACTTATCGCCAATAAGTGAATTATCTGTAGTGTCCTCAAGAGACTCAACCAAAATCTCATCCTCTGCTAACCGTTCATTGCCAAGTGCTGGTTCAAGAGGTGTATCATGCGCCATAATTTTTGTCTCATGGCTGCAATGTAAATCAGTATGTGTATAAGTCTCCTCAATCTCAAGGGCTTCATCATGGAATCCTCTTTGTCCTTCCAAATGATGTGACTCATGAACCTCAACATCCTCATGCAACATGTGCATCTCCAAATCTGCCTCCTTCATGGCTTCTTCCTCAATGCACCTATGTGTTAAAACGAGGCCTTCCTCAAGCTTCTTAACCTCATTATTTGTGCATCGGTGGTTAGGCTCCCGAAAACCTTTGCAAGTGAAGCATAGACCTTGTCTTTTCATTTCATCTTTGCTCATTATGGGAGTTCCTGTAACCTGATCATTGAGTTTAGATGTAGAACCATCTTCATAATCGGATTTAGTAGTTCTACCATACCTGCTCACACTGTGTCCATGACTGAATTTTGTCTCTTTAGATGAAATTTTCTCCTTATACACCCTCCTAATATACTTTACCAACCCAATCTTTTCGGGCCTCATGAAGACAACAAAGTTCAGAAAATTGTTAACAAAGTATTGTGCTTTAATTTTATCAGGCAAACTCTGATAGTCCTCAAAGAGTCAGGGAGCTTCCTGTTCATAACTTTCCCTCATCTTGATGGTATCCTGTTTGATCACTTCCCTGGATTTCCCTACAATACTGTAGTAACCCATAACTGAAACTTATGAGTGTTGGTCACCCAAATGATGCAATGTGAGCTCTCTAAATATTTAATCTGAACCCCAACAGGATGGCAAGAAATCGCTCTGATACTACTGTAATGGGCCTCGCCAATTCTAACCCCAAAAGGCTGATTATAGGCTCAAGGAATATTGTCAACACTTTGCATACAAACTCTTTGCTTGTTGGTCTGTGGTTTCAGTCTGATATATTTGATTGGGATGATGTCAAGAGTGTTCTAAATGCTTGCAAATAACTCCTAAGATGTCTAAGCATGGAACTAAGTGCAAATGCAACTTTTATTTAGCTTTCAAATGCATAAAGATGATTTCTACATGTAAAAATTGCACCTACAGCCAATTGACATTATGTCAATCAATTGGCATGCATTCTACTATGTTGGTAAGAACATCTACAGCCTTAAGACATTAAAATCAGCTTGCAAAACAATACCTCACAGATATCTGATATTCAAATAACTATCTGCTATTAGCAAAGACAATCCTACACAAGCCCAGGCTGAATGCTAAAGAACATGGTGTGCAATTGATATTTCAGACTTGACCAACATACAAATGCATTCTTAGATGAGCAGGACTGATAACCGGATTACAGACTTATGCACTTAGAATATTACTTCAGCATACAAGGTGACTATATTCAGATTTTCTAAGCAAATACAGAGGTCTGAAACTCATATGACAAAACTCAGAAAGGTCTACAGAGATATATGACCTACAAACTACTTACAAGATGATTGTTGTAGCAATTGCAATATTTAGACAATGTATTTCAGACCTAGAAATAAGATTTCTGAGCAATTGCTATGGCTGTTGATGAAAGTCAGGCAGATGTCTGAGTCCAAACAGCAGATAGAAGCTGGAAATACATGCACAGTCAGCCCAGAACTGGTAAATCATGTCCAAACCAGCATATACGCCCTCTACAATGTCTGCAATTCCCTTGTAGAAGCTGTCTAATGCTTGAAATCACGCCCAGCACTTCTGTAATTATCACGTTGCGGCTGGAAACAACGAACAACAACAATACAAATGTGGATAACCAGATTTACTCTCCAAAAATGATAACCTAGCACTATAGCGCGACACTGTTCACTCCACTGTAGCAGCAGTGCATTAACTTCTAATTTGCAATATAAACTCCTGTAAAAACTTCTATGATTCTTCTCCGATAAAGCACAAATTGGACCTCTGTATGAAGCCCACTAACAGGCAATAATTCAGCTGATATCTCACAGCCTCAAAATTGCTCAACCAATGAGGGTTTTTGTCCCAAAGGTCCTCCAATGGCTGAAATCCTAGCTAGCTTCTCCACCACCAAAAGTCTTCAATTCAAATATTAATATCCTGGATTCAAAAGAATGAGCTTTTAAGTTTCTTTTATTATTTTCTTATGAGAGCTCAAACACATTTCTTGCCAATGTGGGATAAAAGATATATTTCCCACTTTAATTTTTCACTTAAAACACTTTATAAAATTAAAGTGACTTTATTATTATAAAGTTACATTATAACTTTATAATAAAATTGAAATATTTTAATTATTCCTTAGTCACTTTAAAAATTAATAACTCCTGGAATAATTGTTCGTTTTATGAGCCGTCTGAACCAAGGAGTTAACCACTGCATCCATTGTGCCTCCAACTGCCTTACTAAAAATAGTAAGGGTCCCTCTCTATCAACCACTGATTTACTATAAATAGTAAATCCCTCATTATCTGATCAAACCAATGGTGTAAAGGATTGGCGCTGCAAATGAAGCCCATTCAGGTGCCCTGCTATAGATAGAAACCCTGACTATCCTGAAATAGTCACTTACTGTAAATAGTAAGTGTGCCAAACTGAGTCCAACGAAGGCCAGACCTGAACTCTCACTAATCACTGGAGGCGAAGCCATACCGAATATTGCCAAATAAGACCCCCTAACCATCTGCTCTAGCCTACAAGGGTCAGGAATAGGCTAAATCATCCACAGTCATGGTCACACTAAGAAGGGGACATTACATCTGATGGTATCTCGATCTCAAGTCTATTTTAGAAAAATAGACTACTCCATGTAGCTCATCAATGAGCTCATCTATCTGTGGAATGGGGCATCTGTTCTTATTTAATGCCTTATAATCTATGCACATGCGCATAGTCCCATCCTTCTTCATTAACACAACCGAAGAAGCAAATGGACTCTTACTCTGTCTAATATGCCCCATGTCCAAAAGCTCCTTAATTGCTTTCTCTATCTCATCCTTGTGTCTCTTAGGATGCATGTATGGTGTAGTTATAATGGATTTAGCGCCCTCCTCCAACTTGATTACATGCTCAATACCTCTATTAGGAGGCCTACCAAGATGTATGCTACGAAAAACCTTGCTTCGCTTAGATAGCAAAGCCTGAATGTCTGGAGGATAAGAATGCTTCTCTTTTGTAATCGTGGGCATAACCACACACTCCCTTGAATGTGTGGAGGATAAGAATGCTTCTCTTTTGTAATTGTGGGCATAACCACACACTCTGCTGCCCACTCTACCTGATCATGTCTAAATAACCGCTCCATGCGCTTGAAAGAGACTACCCGTGGCCCTCCATTAAATATACCCCTCAAGACCGCATTCTTAGCGTCTGATTTGAATTTCAGCTCCATGGTCTAAAAAATAAGTGTAATCTCACCAAGGGAACGTAGCCACTGTATACCCAACACAGCATCCATGTCTCCAATGCTGACCACATAGAAATCATCCTTGACTTCATAGTTACCCACCTGTAAACTCAACTGGGGGATCATCCTGGTGCAAGTAATATTAAACCCATCTGCAACCATCACTCTGAAGCCTTCTACATCCTGTGTCTAAAGTCCCCCGCATGCTACAAGTTCCTCATCTATGAAATTATGTGTGGCGCCTGAATCTATTAATGCAACCAATCGCTTCCCATTAAGTACTCCTTTGATACGTAGGTACTCATTCTTTTGAAAACTATAAAGTTGGGCAAGCTTCCTGTCTCTTGCCTCCTCTTTTTCAGACTCCTCAGAAGACTCTTCTTCCTCCTTATCCTCCAAATCAGATTGCTGGTCTGATTTTTCTGATGAAGATTCCTCTGCAAAATAGTATTCTATCTTGTTCACTTTGCCCTTTATTGCACACTTATGTCCCGGATTCCAAGTTTCCTTGCATGAGAAGCATAAATTCTTTCTCCTCAAGTCATTTAAGGTATCACCATCAAGTCTTGTGACTGATTTCTTGGGCTGATCAGTGTCTTTTGTAAAATGTTTTTTGTCCTTTTTATGTGGGAATGATTTGGACTGAAATTTTGATTTAGGGGCAACCCACTCCATACTCCTTGCCTTTTTTCATTGCTTCTTGCAAGGGTGGAGGGTCAAGTGCCTTAATCCACCCCTTAAGTGGCTCCATGAGTCCCTCATTAAATAAGACTACCAATCTTCTCTCTGTAATTCCAAAGACCATAATTGAAAGCTTCTAAAAATCTGCTATATATATCTCCACTGTACCATACTGCTTCAACTGTGTCAACTCTCTAAAGTGCAACTCAAGATCTTTCTTGTCAAATCTCTCAATGAGGTTTAGTAGTAAACTCATCGTATGAAGTGACAGATCTATGACCCAAGGTGATAAGGCCACAGTACCACCACTTGTGAGCTATTCCATCAAGGTGTAGAGTGGCAAACTTAATTGCCTCATCCTCAGTCATAGGTCTAAGGGCTAGATAATTGTCCAACTTTTGTACCCATGCCCTTGCTATACACTTATCACTACCATCAAAATGAGCAAGTGTTACCTTGTCCAAGGCCTGCTGTAGATCCCTCTGAACTGCTGGTCCTCTATGATCAACTCTACCACCACCCCTTTTCCTCTTCTGGTCCATGAACTCATTGAAGGATAAATGGTCTTTTAGTGCCTCTAGAAGGGTATCATATTCAGCATAGGCATTTCTTAACTCATCCACCAATGGTAAGGGAGTGTCATGACCATTATGTGGTGCCTCTCTCTGAATGAATGAGGGATGGAAGGGGGTAGGAACAGTGTTTGACCCTCCTGTTACACATTGCCCTTCATTTCCACCCTGCTGATTGGTGGAACTGCCTTCTCCATTATTCGTTGGGTTGCCCTATGAGTTGTTATGTGTGTTATTTACTGTTATAGATTGTCCAATCTTACCCAACAACTTAGACATCATGTGCATCATCATATCAAACTTCTCCATTCTAGAACTTGGACAAACCGAGCCAGCTCTACCCTTTTCTCTTTCAGCCATGTCTCCTGGAGTGTTTTCACTGTCAATAGGAGGGTTCTTATGTAGTCCAAGAACACCTAAACCTATCTCACCTTCTAGAACCTGTGGGGGTTGCCAATGTGCTTTCCTCTGTTCCCTTTGAAAATATCTTTGTTCCCTTTCACTCATAGAAGATGTATAGCTGATTATTGATGACTAACACAGGCTGGCAGGAAAGACATGCTCTTATACCACTGTGATGATCACCCCTGATTTTTTTTGTTGTTGTTATAGAACAAGACGGAGTTGCAATATGTGTTTGTTTCAAGTCCCATTCAACATGTTTATGGCATACATTGAAATCATAGCATAGAAAGAGATTAATCAAATATTTTGCATCATATCATATTAAACCTGTTAGTTTTATGATCAGATTAATGGCACAGAAATTTAATTCAAAAAATCAGACACAATAACACAGCAGATACCCTAGGAAAACCCTCCTCTTGAGGGAGAAAAACCCAGCAACAAATATATATCTCTTATATATATGTAATGGCAACAATACAATTTACAATGTGGCCACACACAGGGCCAGTATTCAGCACCAGCAATGGCTGTAACAACAGATAACAGTCTGCCCTTCCTTGAACGCAAATCTGCACTTGTAAAGATTCACAATCTGCCTTCAAAGAAATTTGCACTAGAAGGAAGGATCTGCTCTTGATAGAAATCGCACTTGAGAGAAGGAATAATCGAACTTGCTTGATGATGAAATGGAGTGAGATGACCTTCTATATATACATATTGATAGAGAGGTCGCACCTCTACAAGAACTAGGTCGGCCATCAAAAGAGAAAATATAATTACAAATAAATGCTGAGTCGGCCTCCAAGAAAATTACAAATAATAATAAATATGATTACAAAGGAGGTCGGCCAACTTAGAGACATGTTGCCATTAGATGATCACAAATAAATAAGGAAGTATGAAGCCCGAAGCTGCAATAACATTAACAAAACCCATTACAAATATTATTGGCATCAAAGAATAACTGAAACCAAGTTTAAGGAAATTTGTATCTCAGTCATAAGAAGTACAATTTCTAGTCATTCATTGAGCAGAGATGCATACAAACTCCTCATGGAGAGCATCAAATACAAGTGCCATCAAACCCCAACCTGATCCTTCACATTACCATCAATTCTACCAACCAAAAACCCCCTTTTGAAGCTGTTTGCAAGTCACTGTAAGTGCTGATCAGATTTCTGTCACTAAAGATCAAAACCCCAAGCACAGTTCCCTAGAAGGGCGATCTGCCTTGAAAATTCAGTTCTTCACAAAACAATGCAAATGAGTACTCTAAATGGGGCGCCCAGCAAAGAGGAATGCATAGGATAAGTTTTGAGTACTCTAAATGGGGCACCCAGAATGATATTCCTTCCACAAATGGAGTTATGAACAGTTTTGCATTTCCAGCTACTTAGAAAATATGCATTTCCAGAACTCAGAACTTTTATATCAGACCCCTGAAAGTGAATTTAAAACAGCTCCAATCACACTCCAAAATGGTACAAAACACACACCAAGCCAAAACCTTCAAAACCAACTCAAAATACTAAAAATATCTTCATTATATCAATGCCAAAATGCTCAACCATCAAGCCAAAATCACTGTAAATCTTCAATCCAAGCGCCAACCATCTAGGGTGGGTCTTTCACCACCAAAACCAGCAGCTAGAGATAAGGGTTTTCGCCCTCAACCAGCAATGCATGAATTCTAGAAACAATCCAGCAGAGTCTCCCTCTGTTGTCAAAAGCTGCATATCCAAATGAGAGTTCCAAAAGGAATAAATAGAGAAAGAGGGGGAAATTAGGGCAATACAATTCAAATTCTCCTTTCCCTCCAAAAGTCACGCCCCTTTTCAAGCTCTCCAAAGTTTCACTTTAAACTTAATCTTTTTGAAATTTCATGAGATTTCCTCCAAGGGGGTCGCCCACATTTTTGGGCACAAATTAAGCCTTAAAATTTGAAATATAATCCTCCTTACTAAGCGTCACATGAAATAACATTGGCCCCTTTTTTAAAACAACGTTAGTTGACTAGGCCTAGGGGCCTCTTATGATCCACGCCCTCACTTAAGTTAAATAGCAACATTATAAACTTACATGGCAAATAAACAAATATTAATCCCGACCACCAAGAGAAGTCACCACTACCAAAAATAGAAAACTCTGCATGAGCTATTGGATGAATGAAGCCGAGACCAGATACTAAAAATAGTGAGTCGAATCACCAAACTGGCCCAAATGAAGCTCAACTGGAACTTCCTAAAAATAGTAAGTTACTAAAAATAGCTATCACCACTAGGAAAAACCAAAAAAAAAAACCTAGAAACACCCAAAAAACTCCTCTCAAGCCACCAAATCCCCTAACCAAATCCACTTAGCCTACGGGAACCAAGAATAGTCTAATGGAGGCTCAAACTAAACTATGGGCAAGAAGGGAAAATTACACAAACCTAGAATGAATCGCTTCATCTTGCCTAACTTTTTGTTACATTTTGTCAACTGAACAAGATTGGTAGGAGTTGAACCTTCATCTCCATAAAACTCCAACTCCCTCCAATAGCATCTACAATTTGCACTTCCAAGGAGTAAAGTTAGAAGTGCACTCTAGGGAGTCACATTCTTTGAGACCAAAACTAGTCATACTTGCAACTCCTGAAACATAATAATACCAAACAAATCAGCATTAGCAGCCTAACACTGGTGTGGAACAACCCCAATCACTAGAGCACTAAGCACAACCCACCCTACAACCTCCCATAGTTTCATATATCTTCAATCACTAAACATTCTAGAGTATTACACCCACTACAACAATTTAGCCGCCTATCTCATATTAAAATCAACCAACCAATCACTAGAAGATCATGGGCATCGCACCCAATAACCTACCATAGGTCCTTGTGCCTCTCATAGGCGCAGATTAAATTTAAACACCAAATTTCAGGCATTACACCCTCTCAAAACCTACACAACTCCCTCTCATAGGCAGCAACCCTCTCCATTGAAAACCTTGGAAGATTTTAGATTCTCCACTATGATACCATGTTAAATTTCCAGAACATGGTAACCACATTCTAAACTAAAAGACTTTAACCCTATAACAAGGTGGCTTAAAACACAAAAACTTCAACCAAAACTGATGATTATGAATACAAGAATTTACAAACATATCACATAAAGAAGCAAAAAGCGAATATACCACATAGAACTCTCAACTTGCAACTAGCTTCTCATTTAATATGAAAAAAAACACACTAGACTCGCTCAAAACTATAATGAATTAATCACTCACAACCATGCTTATCTGTATTGAAGAAGGCTAGGAACTAGAAGTGTGCCCTGCCTTACATGACTCAAACTACCTAAAAACTGGGAATTTCCTGAGTTGCGCACTTTAGCTGATAATAGAACTGAAGCTAAAGATGGTGTCTAACTAAACCTAAAAAAGCAAATTGCTAAAAATAGCAAAAAGTAAAAATCAAAGTTTCTAAATCTCAAATGCATTCTACTTCTAAATGAGGATAAGATTGGCATCCTACATGCATACACCAATAAGGTCCAAATTTGCCTACTTTGCAATCTCCATCTTATGTTTATGCGCTAATTTTGGTGTCCATCCACATAGGCATGTTTAGGACTCATTTGGCCCATTCTTGGCCTAAACCCATTGCTAATATGTTTTATGCTGCCCATAGACCTATACTTATAGCTAGAATCAACCCTAAAAATCTCGGGTCAAATTCAATTTTGGGACAGTTTACATCCAAGCACTAGTGAATACAAATTACACTTAGGTGCTTTAATCTAAATGAACTTTGTTTGATTCCAAATTTGAAGTGTTGAAACCCTAACTTATAGTTACCCTAATCCAGATTCAAATGGTTAAATAGAGTGGAGCAGACCAATCTTCCTCATTTTTAACATCTAAGAAGAGCCCTCTCACATTTACACTCTCTTCATACTAAGTTTTTCCTCTTCAAGAGATCGTACTAAGATTTTAGACCTCTCATAGCTATTGGCTGGAACCTGAAAATCCCCATTGTCCAGCCTCCCTTAGTGATCTCCATTGTTTCCCTTCAACATTAGATCCCAAGCTTACCCCTACATCCTCTAGGGCTTTCCTTCATCCAAATCCCTCTCACCCAATCTCCCATTGTTGTCAAATCTCCTCTCTAAAACTCTTGTTGCAAACATAACTCCTCTTGATTCTTTCTCCCAAGCTTATCATTAACATTTCCATCTCCTATTGTATCCCCCATTGCACACGCACACACCACCTAAGCAATAGACATCCTCTTAGGGCCTATTCATAGCTACAACACCTTGCACACACCACAAACACCCCACGTCGGATCTCACACACCCAATCCTTCCAAGGCTTCATTAAAGATAGAAACATATCAAATAGGAGACTGACTGAGGTAGTCTCCCAAATAGCCTAAACCATTTTTCCTGTCCCCCAACTTAAAAGTGGAATATCCTAAAAAACAGAATAGTTATAGTCAAGGTACAAGCGGATTTGGAACCAATAGAAGCAGAAGATTGTTCACCAGAAATTTCAAGATTGTAGCAGACAGAGGACTTTTTGGTGCCAAATTGTAAATTATCCAAACAAAATGCAAAATGCAGAAGTGTTTACACTAGTGTCCAGATTCAGCATTAATGTATACTCTAGTGCACAGGTCCTAGTAATTTGTTCAAACAGAGACATCTTGAGGGTCTCTAGTGCCCCACTCTAGCTCTAGTGCCTGCATTAGTGTAATGTCCCCTTCCTAGTCGGTACAGCGGGTTTAGAGGTTAGCCTGTCATTCTGATCCTCATAGGCTGACAAATGTGTGTAGAGGATTACTTGAGGCAGTTATCCGGTATTCGGGAACATTACTCCTTCAGTTGATTCAGGTTTGGGCCCTAGCAGACGTTTCCGGAGTGATTTACAGATACTTACTATTTATAGTAAGTCAAACAGGCAGGAGTTGCTATTTTTAGCAGGGCACCTGGTTCAGTTGGTCAGCTCAGTTTCGACTCAGTTTGATGATCTGATGAACAAACAGTGTTTACTTGGGCATCTAATATTTATTAAAAGTTTATTAATTTGACTTTATAATATAAAGTCACTTTAATGAAATATTAAAATTATCAAGCGGTGAATTATAAAGTATTTAATACTTTATAAAAGAGGAGTAAAATAATAATTAAATGAGCATTTAATTATTAATCAAAAAGGGACGCCATTTATTAAATATTTGTCCTAAGTCAAAAAAGGCGAAATTAATCATTTATTTAAATGATTATTAAAAAGATGCCTTGGGTTGAATTCTTGAAAGGAGGTATATATACTGCCAAGACAAATCGAACTCATTATGTTATGATTATTCAAATTTGTCTTTTTCTCTCAAAGAGCATTGGGGTTTGTGAAACCAGGGTTTCTACAGATCAACAGGTTTTGAGGAACGTTCCCTCTTCAAGATCTGACATACTGAGACTGTGAAATATCAGTTGAAGATTGTCAAACATGGTGACTTCATTCAGAGGTTGCAGTTGTGCTTATTGAATTGATTCAGACAAAGGTTTCAGCAGAGATCCTTCATCTAGCAATAAGGCGATTTATTTTCTCTTGTTATGTGATCTGGCACATTCTTCTAGAGGCCGTACTATATTTATAGCTGCTGGCTGGGCCATACTTTTCTGTACCAGCAAAGGGTCGTACTTTGTTTGCAAGTGAAACGCCTTGCCTTTTGGTCTTCTGTCTTCTCCAGTGAGGGCGCCTAGATCTCTGGAGTCTTTTGCATCCGTTATGTGGCTAGAGACAACATCTGTGAAGCTAGCCGTACCTTCCTTCAGCATTTAATGGTGGCTGCAATAACCAGGTTTTTTTACAATAAATGTTCTTGCCTTTTGTCTGCATGTTTAGATATCGCCATTGTAATCATTTAGAAAGATCAATAAACTATCTAGCTTCAAGATCTACGTTGTATTCTGGTATTTAGATGCATCTGGTATTTTACATTATTTTTCCAGTCTTTTCCTTGCAAAATCGCATTTTCTCTTTATATGCAAAAACCTACAAAAAAATCAAAAATACAGAAAACAAACAAAACTCAGTATTTTCAGACAGTGTTTGGGTTGAGAGACACCTGGTCTCTTACAGTGGTATCAGAGCACAGTTTTCCTGCCATCCTGTGCTTTTTCAGTTGTTTTTTCAATCAGAAGTTTGCTTTTTAGATGTTTTTTCATGAGTAGAGATATCATTTTCTACAGTAAGGGTAGAGGAATAGGCAGAGTTGAGGATTGGATAGGTCCACCGATTCCTGAAGGTGAGACAGTATCAAGGGTTCTGGGTATTCACAGATCCAGTTCCAATAGTAGTGAGAACAGTGTTACAACACTGATGGTAGATCGTGAGATTCCTGCAGAGACACATAGGGATTCAGGGAAAGCACATGCAGAAGGTGATATTACTGATGAGGAGTTTAGGCGCAAGCACGATAATATGATGGACATGATGTCCCAGTTGATGGGCACTATTAGACAGTATACTCCATCCCAACCGCACTACATTCAGATAGGGCAGACGAGCAGGACTGCAGGCGTGGACCAGCCTTTGGTTTCAGCACCGCGACAGTCATCACCTATCTATCATGAGCGTAGGCCCGGACAACCTACATTCATATCTAGAGAGACCCCACCTCCGACTCCGGAGGCAGAGCAGCAGGGTCATCATCAGGAGTTTTAGCCACACAATGGCATGTCAGTGGCAGATGTGACTAGATTTCATGGCGAGTATTTGTCATTAGCACCTGAGATCAACAGGCTTTGACTTTTCATGAGTTTATGGATGTGCATAAACCTAGAGGGGGAGGTAGATTTAACCACAGAGCTCCTCAGTACCAGCAGCCACAACCACAGGTGAACAGAGATTTACAGTATGCAGTTAGCAAGATCACCTTGCCGTACTTTGATGGGTCTGATAAGAGTTCAGCGAGGTCTTGGGTCCAGAAGTTGGACAATTATCTATCACTGAGACCCATGCAGGAGGACGAGGCCATTAAGTTTGCTACATTGCATCTTGATGGGTTGGCGCACAATTGGTGGCATCATGGCATGTACACACTTGGCCATCATGCAGTCACTACTTACCAGGAGTTCACCAGCAGGCTCATAGAGCGTTTCGACAAGAAGGATCCAGAACTCTACTTCAGGGAGCTAGCTCAGCTCAGACAAACAAGTAGTTTGGATGCTTATATCGGTGAATTTCAGAGGGTTGCAGTCATGGTGACGGGCATTTCAGAGAGGAGACTTGTGATTCTCTTCGTCGAGGGTTTGATGGAGCCTATGAGAGGTTGGGTCAAGGCATTTGATCCTCCTACTCTTCAGGAGGCCATGAGGAAGGCACGCAGTATGGAACTTGCAGCACCTCGCAGCAAGTTCACTTCAGGTTCGACACCCTATACGAGGCCTAATAGGTCTTTTGACAGGAATAGGCCATTCGACAGGAAGAGGGATCCACCCGATCCTAAGAGACAGAACGCACCACCATTTGACAGAGAAACACTAAATGATTTACGGAAGAAAAAATTATGTTTTTGGTGTAAGGCACCCTATGATGATAAACATGTATGCCCTCTTCGTCCCAAGGTGAAAAATAACCAAATGGAATGGTTTTATGAGGGAGAAGAGCAATCTGATCTGTCAGACCAGCAAGCTGATTCTGAGCATTCAGATGATGAAAGGTTTGAAAATGACAGTGAAAATGAAGGAGGAAGGAAGCTACAGGAAGCACATTTGACTAGTCTTCAGAGAGATGGATCTTTTAGACTTCGTGGGCTCCTAGCAAGTCAGAAGGTAATCACTCTACTCGACACTGGTGCTACTCATAATTTCATAGATGCACGGTTGGTAGAGAAACGAGGTATACAGACAGAGGAGTTTGAGGGTATTCGAGTCAAGGTGGCTGATGGGTACACCCTCAAATGTGATAGAAAAATAACTGATCTTCCGATGCGGCTGAACAACTATGAGTTCAAGACTGAATTCTATGTTGTAAATATGGGAGATACTGATGTGGTGTTAGGGATGGCATGGCTTCACGATTTGGGTGAGTTCACACTCAATCTACGGGATATGGAGATGAAGTTCAAGGTAAATGGGAAACCTTATGTCATCAAGGCCATCAGAGATAGCAATCTGAGGATGGTATCATACAGGCGGATGGAGAGACTCATTTGTCATGATATGGTTGATTGGGCTGCAGAGTGTATGTTACTGCCAGCACAGCAGGAGCAGCAAAAGGGTGAGTACCATCCAGACATTCAAATTCTGAGGACTAAACACTCTAAAGTGTTTAGCGACATTCCACCTGGCAGACCTCCAAACAGAGGCACTGAGCACATTATCGAGTTGGAGGAGGGCGCAAAGCCCATTATGATTACACCCTACAGGCATCCGAAACGGCTCAAGGATGAAATAGAGAAGACCATCAATGAGTTATTGGCTATGGGGCATATTAGCCCTAGCAAGTCACCTTTTGCTTCATCGGTTGTATTGGTGAAGAAGAAGGATGGATCACTTCGGATGTGCATAGATTACCGCCAACTCAATAAGAGGACAATTAAGAATAGGTACCCGATACCTCGCATCGATGAGCTGATTGATGAGTTGCATGGTGCTATCTTCTTTACGAAGATTGACTTGAGATCCGGGTACCACCAGATTCAGATGAGGGAGCAGGACATTGAGAAAACCGCTTTCAGGTGCCATTGCGGTCACTTCGAGTTTTTGGTTATGCCTTTCGGTCTAACCAATGCACCTGCCACCTTTCAGGCGACCATGAACAGGGTCTTCAGTTCTCAGCTGTGGAGATTTGTATTGGTCTTCTTCGATGACATCCTGGTGTACAGTAGGTCATGGGAGGAGCATTTAGCTCACTTGGATACAGTTTTGGGTATCTTGGCTGAGGAGTCTTTTTATGTGAGCTAGGCATGGCGGAGTTGTTGTATCTTGGGCACATCATCAGTGCCAAGGGAGTTAGTATGGACCCTGAGAAGATCCGAGCTATAGTGGAGTGGCCAGTACCAAAGAACCTTACGCAGCTCAGAGGATTCATTAGGTTGTGTGCTTTTTACAGGAGATTTGTTAGTGGGTTCTCACGTCATGCCGCACACCTTACTGATTTGACAAAGAAAGGGGCTTTTACTTGGTCACCACAGGCTCAGGAGTGCTTTGACAGGTTTAAGGTGATCATGACTTCGTGTCCAGTGTTAGCATTACCTGACTATACGAAGTCATTTGATTTGTTTTGCGATGCTTCAGGAGAGGGCATTGGTGTTGTTTTGATGCAAGAGAGGCACCCTATTGCTTTTGAGAGCAGGAAGCTCAAGGGTCCTAAGAGGTTTTACAGCATTTATGACAAGGAAATGTTAGCCATTATGCATGCTTTGGCTAAGTTCAAGCAATACTTGGTAGGTAGCAAGTTCAATGTGCGTACAGACCACAACAGCCTGAAACACTTCCTTGGACAGCGAGACCTAAATGAGAGACAGCAAAAATGGGTCAGCAAACTGCAGTCATATGATTTTGATATCACCTTCATTAGGGGAAGCAGAATGTTGTAGTTGATGCCTTGTCTCACAGACCTCAGTTGAATGCTATGGCACAGATTTCCGAAGATTGGAGACATCGGATCGTTACAGAGTATGCTAAGAACCCATGGGCTTCTAGCATTGTTGATGGGACAGAGCAGGATAGTAGGTACACCATTGTGGATGACTTGATCATTTACAAGGGGCGGATTTTTCTAGTTCCTGGTTCCGAGTTGAAGGATACAGTTCTGAGAGCCTTTCATGATCTTCCTATGGTGGGCCATCCCGGTTACTTCAAGACATACAAGTTGGTTCGGGAGAGGTTTAGTTGGAAAGGGCTAAAGACTGATGTTCTTCGGTATGTTCGAGAGTGTTCTGTTTGCCAGCAGAACAAGCAGGAACACACATATCCTGCTGGATTGCTTCAGCCACTTTCGATACCTGACAGGAAGTGGGAGTGTTTATCGATGGACTTTATCACGGGTTTGCCGAAAGCCCAAGGTAAAGATTGCATTTACGTAGTTGTTGATCGGCTGACCAAATATGCTCACTTCTTTTCGATCACTACTACATTCACGACGTCGCAGACTGCAGAGTTTTTCTTCAGAGAGGTATTCAGGTTACATGGTTTGCCTCGGACTATAGTCAGCGATAGAGACAGTCGGTTCGTGAGCAACTTTTGGCAGGAGTTGTTCAAGCTTTGTGGGACCGAACTGACACCGAGCACCAGCTACCATCCATAGACAAATGGATAGACGGAAATTGTCAATAAGTGGGTGGAAGGTTATCTGCGCGATTACATAGCTGGACAACAGAGAGCTTGGGTGAGGTGGATATACCTCTGTGAGTATTGTTATAAATCTACTCACCACATGACTATACAGATGATGCCCTTCATGGCATTGTACGGGTATGAGGCACCCAACCTTTTGAATTTGATATTGAGTGATAGCAGAGTGTCGAGCGCAGGGGATATGATGCAGAGTCAGCAAGACATTTTGAGGTCTCTCAGAGACAATATCCAGCGGGCACAGAATCAGCAGAAGCAGTATGCTGATCAGAAGAGGGTTGAGCGTTCTTTTGCAGTGGGTGACATGGTGTATCTCATGTTACAGCCATATCGTCAGTCAACTCTGCGGAAGAGTGGTGCAGAGAAGTTGAAACCTCATTACTATGGTCCATTTCGTGTTATCAAACGAGTGGGCGAGGTTGCTTATGAGTTGGGTTTACCGGCAGATAGTAGGGTGCATAACGTATTTCATGTCTCACGCCTAAAGAAGGCATTGGGTCAGCATGTGATTCCCTCTCCAGTTCTGCCACCCCTTGATGATGAGGGGAAATTGATACTAGTACCTAAGGCCATCCTCGAGGTGAGAGAGAGACATCTTCGGAGGAGGGTGATTAGGGAATATCTGATCAAGTGGAGAGATTTGTCAGTTGAGGATGCTACATGGGAGTCCGAGGAGATTTTACAGCATCCGGAGTTGAGATTGCTTGAGGTCAAGCAATTTCAGGGAGGGCGGACTGTAATGTCCCCTTCCTAGTCAGTACAGCGGGTTTAGAGGTTAGCCTATCATTCTGATCCTCGTAGGCTGACAGATGTGTGTAGAGGATCACTTGAGGCAGTTATCCGGTGTTCGGGAACATTACTCCTTCAGTTGATTCAGGTTTGGGCCCTAGCAGACGTTTCCGGAGTGATTTACAAATACTTACTATTTATAGTAAGTCAGGCAAGCAGGAGTTGCTATTTTTAGCAGGGCACCTAGTTCAGTTGGTCAGCTCAGTTTCAACTCAGTTTGATGATCTGATGAACAAACAGTGTTTACTTAGGCATTTAATATTTATTAAAAGTTTATTAATTTGACTTTATAATATAAAGTCACTTTAATGAAATATTAAAATTATTAAGTGGCGAATTATAAAGTATTTAATACTTTATAAAAGAGGAGTAAAAATAATAATTAAATGAGCATTTAATTATTAATCAAAAAGGGACGCCATTTATTAAATATTTGTCCTAAGTCAAAAAGGGCGAAATTAATCATTTATTTAAATGATTATTAAAAAGATGCCTTGGGTCGAATTCTTGAAAGGAGGTATATATACTGCCAAGACAAATCGAATTCATTATGTTATGATTATTCAAATTTGTCTTTTTCTCTCGGAGAGCATTGGGGTTTGTGAAACCAGGGTTTCTACAGATCAACAGGTTTTGAGGAACGTTCCCTCTTCAAGATCTGACATACTGAGACTGTGAAATATCAGTTGAAGATTGTCAAACATGGTGACTTCATTCAGAGGTTGCAGTTGTGCTTATTGAATCGATTCAGACAAAGGTTTCAGTAGAGATCCTTCATCTAGCAATAAGGCGATTTATATTCTCTTGTTATGTGATCTGGCACATTTTTCTAGAGGCCGTACTATATTTATTGCTGCTGACTGGGCCGTACTTTTCTGTACCAGCAAAGGGTCGTACTTTGTTTGCAAGTGAAACGCCTTGCCTTTTGGTCTTTTGTCTTCTCCAGTGAGGGCGCCTAGATCTCTGGAGTCTTTTGCATCCGTTCTGTGGCTGGAGACAACACCTGTGAAGCTAGCCATACCTTCCTTCAGCATTTAATGGTGGCTGCAATAACCAGGTTTTTTACAATAAATGTTCTTGCCTTTTGTCTACATGTTTAGATATCGCCATTGTAATCATTCAGAAAGATCAATAAACTATCTAGCTTCAAGATCTACGCTGTATTCTGGTATTTAGATGCATCTGGTATTTTACATTATTTTTCCAGTCTTTTCCTTGCAAAATCGCATTTTCTCTTTATATGCAAAAACCTACAAAAAAATCAAAAATACAGAAAACAAACAAAACTCAGTATTTTCAGACAGTGTTTGGGTTGAGAGACACCTGGTCTCTTACAATTAGCTCCCAATTTCAATGCTAATGTCTACTCCAATGCCCAACTACTGATAGGTTGTCCTCACAGGGATTTTCTGAAGACTCTACTGCCCAACTACAGTGCTAGTGTCTACTTCAGCACTAATGTCTATGTCAGCACCCACATTTAGTATTAGTGTCTACTCCAGCACCTACATTCATGTAATTTGTCATGTACAAGTCACGAAGAGCTGAAATTTGTCCAGTACACTCCTTCAGCCTTCCTCGGTCTTCTTCTACAGTTAAATACAACATTCAAACACTCCAGGAACTCATATTCTCAACTCTACTCAATTCCTTTACACATGTACATTTCCCAGCTCATGATTTAATCTATTTGAATAAAAATATTAAAATAATAAAAAATCTGATGTTTGATAGCTACTGTTGTTTCCATTGTCATATTTCAGTTTTTAATCAGATTTAGATAGATTAATGCAAAGAAAGATAGTGCAAACCTATGTTATAATACCCCATTTATCATCATCTATTTGGCCTAGGGTTTCCAAATTTATTCGTTCAATGCCCTTTCCTTCATAACTAGTTGTTATTCTCGTCATGCATGAACCCTCTCCATACTGATCTCTTTGTTGCACACAGGACTAGATTGCCAAGAAGAACATGGACTGAGAAAGGTATGAACTCTAACACTAATCAGACACAAATCTACCGATGATAAAGCATAATCAATCCCAACCTTCCCAAAAAAACTATATTCTGATTTTGACTAATCTCTTCTGACCCCCCTTACAATAATGATACAAAGCCTCAGACTTCTTTTTGGTAGTTTTTTCTGGTCAAACACAAGCATCTATAAACTTTCCATCTTAATAGCAGTAAATAACAAATTCATTTGAATTTTTCAGTTCTTATGTGATAAATTCCTTCTAAGAATCTTCCTATACTCAGCTTATTAACTACCACATTTGGAAAATTTAAAATCGTCAGTGACACGTTCACCAGAGTTATCACAATTTATTAAAACCTTCTACCCATGAATTAGCAAATTATCCTTGAGACTGATTAAGCAGTTGTTTAATTAGCGTTAAGTCCATCTAATCCCCTTTCACCTGAATCTTCCTCTAGGATTCAGCCTATTAACTACCACACTTGGGAAATCTACAATCAGTCAGTAACCCTTTCACTAGAGTCACCATAATTTATTAAAACTTCTATCTACAAAGTTAGCCACTATCCTTATATTGATCAAGCATTTGTCTACATTAGCAAAAAGTCCATCCAATCCAGTTTTATCTTTTTATAAGTATGCAATAACTAGCAGAAATGTGAAAAATCATGATTGTAATTCTTCATCATCTACCTGTTGTTCGCAAGTCACATGCTTCAAGAACCGATAATTTGATTTTGAGCTGATAAGATTGATGAGGTTCAAAGCTCAAAGAACACAAGAACAACATTTTGAAATTGGTACAAGAGTATATGAATAAAGTACAACCATATTACATCTAAATATTGTCACCAGGACTTGGGCCTTACTGAACACAAGATTCCTGGTATGTTGAATAGAACCCTAGTGTTGGGGATCTCAGGCAGGATTGGAGCAATTAAATAAACGAATTTAATCAATTATATTGCAGAAATAAATGACAGAACAGAGAACAAAACTACACAGGCACAAAACAAATTTTTAACGTGGTTCACCCTTTGGCTACATCCACAAAACAGCAGTCCAATTTTATTAAAACTTCCAGCAAAAATATATTGAATTTTTGCTTTGGGGGTGTTGCCCCCAACAACCCCCGCTGGGAGCGATGCCCCCAGACCCCCACCATGGGCTCCACCCCCAAGCCTCTGCCGGAGGCGTGATCCCCCCGGATCCCATAGGAGGGGCTCCAACCCCCCCCTGCACTCACCCCTTAATTAATTTAGGGGGAAACCGCACCAGGCAAAGAGGCCAAAATCTTAACCAAGAGCATGATCAGGCTTCACATACCAACACTTAGGAGCTAAAAATGCCACAAAAGCCATAAAACCCCACTAATTTAAGGAGTAGGCCTTCGAAAAAAATATGATTTTAATGCCACAAAAAAATTGACCTAAATTAACAATCATTTTCTAGGCAAATTATAAAACTTGCCCTGCTTTTAACTAAAAACTGGGAATGTACAGTCAACTGTCAAGTATTTAACACCTTTCAGGTTAAAATCCATATTATAAGTTTTTTATTCCACCAAAACTATCTCTGGACTTGATCCTAACCTCTTACCGCTGCAAACTATTTTAAAATGGTGAGCATATCCTGTAGAGCTTGAACCACATCATCATCAAAATGGCACTCCTTATTTATCCAAATTAAGTAAGTCTTCAGATTTTGAGATTGTTTCAGAGGTTCCCTTATATCTCAAAACTACTCTATTCTATCCTCTCTAGTAAAGGAAAATAGATGGAACAAATCTACAAATAATTTTAAGGGAGCTTTTTTCTTTTTTGAAAGATAAGAAGTTTCCCTCAATCTTTTTCATTATTGAATTATTAGGTAAACATTAGTTCAGAAATATTCTTATATGCCCTTAAGTTTCAGAGGTTTTACATACAAAGTTGGTGAATTATCAATAGAAATTTGTGCTAGAAATTGCAATGAATCTGAGTTTTCAAATGTTCTCAAATTGAGGATATTACTGGGGAAAATTTGAAAAAAATATACCACTGTCAAATATTAGACTCTAACTTAACAGAATGAAAAACTATTGTTCTGTAGAAATTAAAGCACATCTTGATTTTCAAAATAACAAAAATAATCCAAGCCCCTCAAACAATCCCTAGAACACAGAAAATAATTGTTTAGTAGAAATTGAGACTAGTCTTGTTTTTCGAGTATTTTGTAATTGCAGATATGCTGGAAGGAAAAAAGGGCAACAAAGTAGCCTCTTAGTGATTACTAACCCCTAAAATTGGCTGACAGCAAACAGTTGGCACACATTAGTTGGTATTTGAGGTTATTTGAGGTTTTGGAAGTTCCAAATAAGAATGTGCCAGCTATTCGAGCTCTTTTCCTGAAATCTGTTTCCAAATACACATGTCCAAGAAGCAACTCTTTGTTTGTACATATGACACTATGAGATCCTATGAAGCTGATTCATGGTTATATCACACAATTCTTTATTGAGCTTTATAAATTTTAAAAATAATACTCTCTCATAATATTGTAATCTACCATATAAAAACAATGCTTCCTCGTAATATTAAAATTTACTATATAAAAACATAAGTGTCCATATCTACATAATCCAGTTATTTCCCAAGAAAACAACTACCAAGATTTTTAAATGACTGGAGTTTCTGCAGTCAATGTACTAAAATGTTTCGTGCATGCTGTATGATGGAGGTCTCTCTGCTTTTTCAGCAGCTTGCTGTTCAGGCCTTTATTCTATTTTTTATTACTCGTAAAAGCTGTATTTCGATTTTCTAAAGCACTAAAATATTTGAACTATAGATCCTGTATGTCAAGCAATTTTAAAAGTTGCACTTTAAATTCTAAGACACATCTTATCTGAAAAATGTATTTATAATTTTTGACCGTCTGTATAAAATCTTCCATTTCATGTAATACGGTTTGCAAAATTTTGATTGTTTACGGTAAAAATCTCTAAATACGGCCACGCGGCCAGCAAATTTAGGCCCAGCATAATAATCACTGAAAGTGGTTAAAGTAACCAAAATCCTACAAAATCAAGCACTTCCTGACAACTAATAATCCAAAAGCAACAATTTCACAGGTTGCATTTTCAAGTAAAGTAAGAACTACAGGTCGGCAGTTCGATCCTTATAGAACGCGTTAAATTGGGCATAAAATTTAAACGCAGAGAGCAGCCGATACTGTATAAAAGTTCTCAACAATGAAACCATGGGAATCGAGGGATATATAATGCTTAGAAAATAAGCAAAGACAAAACGAACTGTGAGGGAGTCGAATCCCCAGCGTGGCGTACCTTAGCTGCCGATCATACTTGCTCTTGTTGCTTTCGGCCATTGTTTTCTTCTCCTGTAAAATTTAGCGAGGAAAACAGAAAATAAATTTGCAAAGAATGCAGCACCAGAAAAAGTGAATTAATGGATCATGAAAGTTAGGAATCCATTGATAAGTGTAATAATTTTCTGTTTGCAATTTATTTTAGGAAGTGGTCCCGCAGAGGTTTAAAATTAAAAATGAAAATGAAAAATGATGTCCATTTTTTTATTCCATAACCTAAGACATCGTCTACTCCCTAAAAGGTAATTAACAGCATTTATTGATTGTTTTTAACTTTTTTGAAAGTTTTTGAAGTAATGGTAAGCGAAAGAAAATATGTCAAGTTATTTTTGTATTGTTTTTTTTTTTAATATAAAGGGTGAATAATCAAAAGTTATTGATTAGGTCTGACTATTTCTTCATTATAAATATTATAAAGTGTGTATAAAGTAATTTCTTTGTTTTATAATTATTATTAAAATACATTTTGTTTTATATTTATTTTTAGTATAGTTGTAAATAGAGTGTCATAATGTTTAAATTGTCTTATTTTTTACACAAACCAATTCTAATTTTATATCCATCACTTGGAATAGCTTATTTACTCTCACCATAAACAAGATCAATTTGAATCCTCTACGATTTCTACCCTCTTGAACTAGCCATATATTATTATGCCCTCTAGTTTAAACCGCATTGTGACCTTGTCTCTTGATCTTAAACTCCAAATTTCTTACTCCCAAGGTTGATCAAGTTAAAAAATTCAATTACCTATCAATTTGCATTTTGAAATACCACAAGTTGAACATCTAAATTCTTGCATTTAAGAATAGTCATAGATCATTAGTAGTCATAATGAAAAGGAATCATAAAGCATTATCATGGAGCGTCTACATTTGCATTGTATCATTGTGCACATTATTGTAGTGACATCATAGGCACTTGCATTACTTGCTTGATAAATATTTGTATGTTAGCAAAGGGATTGAACAAGTTATCAATGAAGTCATGAACCTTCCCTTTGCACGCCACAAACCTCCATGATGCTTTCTAACACTAGACATCATTTTTAAATATAGGTAAAGGCACAAGTGAGAAAAATTCTACAAGTCACAAGTAATGAGGATAGAAATACATTGGGAAGGATACATTTGCATGGGGACAAAGTGTCTAGGGACTAAAGCACTAGCATAGCATAAAAATGACAATATGTGAAGATCCAAGAATCATGATTTTATTCATTGATAGTAGTGTGCTACGAAATCTCCATACATTGACAACAACAATTCAATAAGAGTTAAGCCCTTATTACATTTTAATTATATAAATAATTTATATTTACTATCTCAACTCTAAATAATTTAGGTCTATGTGTGTTTATCAATTAGATCTCATAAATTAGTTGTAGGGTGTACTATATTTCCCTTGTATTTTAATGAATGTGTTCTCCAAGAGGAGATAATTTCATAAAATATGGGGATCTCTCATAACATAAAACATTATCATATTATTTGTATTATATTTCTCAGTTTTACAAAATTTTATGCTTGTACACATCACGGGGGACACTAATTCTAATTCTATGGTTCTCTTATACATTAAATTCATGACTCAATTAGTTCATAAATATCTTGTATATGTTATTGAATATCATTATGTTGCAAATAGAAATGTCTTTTAATGGAAATTTTCATATAATTCCATAAATAATTTATCAAATGAAAGTAGGGATACTGTGTCTTGTTGATGGCCCAATGCATTTTATGATAAGAATAGAAGACTATGAACCTCTTTGGGTTTACCTCATCAAATATTCTTATAACAATTTTATAGTTGATTAATATAAGTTCTCAAGGTCTTAAGTTGTATATACTTCATGATACAAATAGGATTTAAATCATATACTAATAGGACAATAGGTATGATGATACATAATTAAATAAATATATACTAAGCATAGACAATGTAACCTCAATATACCAAATATTTAACAATAGTTGCATATCACAATTCATTATGATCAATAAAAGAAGAATAACCTTTGAATTCAAATAATGCATTTCCACTATAAAAGAATCGTCTCATAAATACTAAATGGAAGTGGAGATAAAAATGGTCTAAGGCTTTCAAACCTCAAACTCTTCATTTACTCGGATATTTGTGTAGTTTCTACTATAAGAAAATCTACATAAAAATATATTACCTTCAAGGATTGAACTTCCCTACCCCCATCACTTATTTTTTGTTTAAAGCAATGATAACATAAAATAACTATACCCTAACTAAAAATTATTTTAAGAACTTGATAGTCTCTATAGTAATATTTGTTGGAGAATGTCAAGATCAAAGAGCTTGAATTCGATAACTTTCCACAAGTGAAACTATAAACGCAATAGTGTGTCTATCAATATAATATGAAAAGCCTATAATACAATGATTAAGCCTTGCATATATAGGCAAGGAGGAGGAGGTGAGAAGGTAGGAGTGAAACTTTGTCTACCCCTCCAAAGGTGGAACACTTATGATCTCACTTGACAAGTTTGTACACAAGTTTCAATAGGTATCTCAATTAATGAGGACACATGTCTTAATCATATGAAGTGAGACAAAAGCAAAAAAATACCTATGTAAATTAAAGGTAGGTGTGAATAGATCAATCTTAGAACTTGGTAATTAGCTAACTAGGTATGATAATGACTTTATTTACACTAACACCCCCCTTAAGTGCAACTTAAGGAGTAGTGTATGCACTAATGATGAGTCATGACTATGAGGCCATATTAGGTACTCATGTATAAATATCTCATAGAGAAGTAAAGGAGAAAAAACCCAATGGAAAATAAAAAACCCCTCTCCAAAAGAGAAATGATGCAATGAAATGAAATGTACAAGTGAAGAAGATAGAAGAAGGACTCGTGATAACCCCCCAAGAACTAATTATAGCACAAAGTATAGTGGATGTTCCCCCTATAGGATAGAAAAAAATAGGTCATGTGACCCCCAGAAAATGCGAAGTCATAAACTCTATGTGAGGAAATACGTCCTCCCAAAATTGATAATAGAAGAGAAACCATGTAGCCTCCCCTCAAAATGATGCATGTAGTGTCGGTAAACGCTTGACATTGGATGTTGAAGATGATCCATGATCGATGAACAACATTTTAATCCTTGAGAAGAAACAACACCACAAATGTGTGCAAAATGACTTCCCATTTTGAATATGAATATGAAGGAAGTAAAATGAATGTCTTTGAATTATGCACATGATCCAAAGATTGAAATGATGTTGATGATGCCTTTGAACATGATGCTCAAATATCTCCAATCCAATGTTGATGTGTGACGGATGTTGATAAGTTGGATCCAGTACCATAGAAGATTTTGGAACAGGGACCATGAATGTATGGTTATGTCTAGACTAATGTGAATATGATACTATTATAGATGATGAGAACTGAGTTAGACAGGTCAAATCATGAATGTCTAAAAAATCTATCATGATAGAAGTTCATGTAGGTGAGGCAAGAGCAATATATAAAGATGACAATTATGATGCAACTTCATCAAAGTTGTCATCAAATAAAATATGAATATCCTCAAGAGTGTCATTCAAATTTGTAATGTGGGATTCTAAAAACAAAGATGTAATTTATGGTAGATATGCATCCCAATATGGTGGATCTAGATTGACAATAGCAATAACCTGATGTAAAGAATCATGAGAACTCATGGATGAGTCAACACCATATTCAGATGTAGAAAAAGGTGATATGGGTAATGAGATCTCAATGCAAGTCATCATACCACATTATTCATCCCTAAATGATAATGTCTCACAAAATTTCTAAGTGAGACTGGATGATGATTTTGCATGTGTTGGAACTAGAGGATCAAGTAAGGCAATACCATGACTAAGAAGAGTTTATTTCATTTCTTTAATTCTACAAAATTGACATTCTTCTATTATATTCCTTTTCTTTCCATAATATTCGTATTTGATTTTCTATTTATTATGAGGACTACCAAGAACACTCAAATGGAAGGGATTTATTATGAGAGACATGATCACATGAACCAACAAACTAAAAAATAGAAACACCTAGATTGCCCCCTTTGATGCAGAGAGCCCCCCCAAAATAATTAGTGTTGATTGTATCCCCCCAGAATAATATGCAAGAAATTTTACAAGTTATGAAGATTGGATGCTAAAATATTTTGTTTATAACTCACATATATTTTTATAATTTTGTGATAAAATGGCAACCCGGATCTTATTGTTACAGCAAAATCAAGTTCCTTATGAAATTATGATAGAAATCAAAATATATAAAAAATTTTGATAATGGGGGTGAAATGTATGCTTCATCCAAATTTGCTTACAAATATGATTTCATAGGTTAAAATTTGTTATTAAACAACACAAAATCTAAAATGTCTCAATGCTAAAACATCAACATCAAAACTAGCTTTCCAATGACTATTCACACTTGAAAAAATATCTACACGTTTGAAATTTATGCCAAAAATAAATTAAAAGGCCCCTTGCTATTGGAAAAGGTGCCTCAGATTTACTGGCTTGATCAACTTCCTGTAGCAGTTGTGTTTGTTTCTCTATCAGCCTGACAGTTCTTTATCGGCGGGACCTTGTTCTCAGTCCCATCAATGGTCTGATGGTCTTTATTTGTTCACTGTTGTGTCTTATTAGCGAGAAGTGGTTAGATCGTCGAGACTCTATTTCATGTCTTCCAACAGCCCGAAGCTATGACTTGGTCGTCATTGGTAGGACTTACTCTTGTTGAAGGGACTCTATCTCAAGTCTCTTCGATGGCTCAATGGAACGTGAAAGAAGCTTGTAGTTGGGACTTATCCTTAATGGTGGGACTTTGTCTTGATTCTCGCCAATAAACCGATGGGCTATGGTGAGCATGTTGGTGACTCTCGTCAATGTGACTTGGCTTCATCGGTGGGACTATCCTAAGTCTATATGATGACCCAATAGCTATGGTGATATCGCAAGACCATGGAAAGTTAGAACCTTGGAACCTCATTCGTGGGTTTTGAAGTTTCTAAAACCTCTGATTTATCGACCGCTATGATAAGCTGATAGGCTTTATTGGTTTGAATACTTTATATCAGTGGGAGATGAATTGGTGTCCCCCCGATATGGTGATGGTTGACTCAGTAAGTTGTGAAGAGCGTCTTAGTGGGACGCAGTGGGTTGATAAGAATAGATGGTGACGTGTATAGCAGATGGCGATTATTGATTGGATGATCATGCAATTCACATCCTTATGTGAATTGTGTGGCAATGAGTTGGAATGGTGGACCCCACAGGTAGTAAAAGCTTATATAAATCTTCATCGGGGAGAAAGGTTGATTTTGCTAAAAGGAGATTGTTGGTCCCTCTGACATAGCGATGGATGTTAAGTTAAAGTTGATTGACGGTGTTGAGTTGAAGGATAGATAATCTAACGGCTTTGTTTTAAAGGTTTCGTGATGAACGAAGAGCCAGAGGATCATGGTGTGAGAGAGATGATCAATGACCAATATTTGATCTTGAAGATCTAAAACAACTACGTCAGTGTGAACGAGGGTTCTCACCTGGTAACTGACATTAGAGGAAGAATTAATTGGTCCAAATACATTAGCAACCAATGTAAATGAAGATTTGATCTTCAAGGTGGCAGCCCAGTTTGCAAAGTAGATGAAGATCAGGATTAGATCGAATGTATAGAAGAGTGCATTTAATGCATATCTAGTTCTAGGGTTTTCATTTGTATTCAAATTAAATTTTGTGGGGCTTGATGAAGAGGATGAACATTATATGCTTTACGAGCATTGTAACAATGGGAGAACAACGAAAAATCTGAAATCGATGTGTGAGGTTGATCAAGGGATTGTATTGTTGCTATGATTTAACACTTGAGAGTGAAATCTATAACTCTATATGTAATTTGTTTACTGTAATACAAAGTGGCTTTACTTGGTGTGTGGGTTTTTCTCCTGTAAGGGTTTTCCCATGTAAATTTGGAGTTCAATTTTGTGTGTGTTGTTTGATTGATTTACTCTATTAATGTGCTTCTTAATAATGTGTAACTCAGATTAAGTTTTTTTTGCACTTCTTTCCTGAGAATTTTACATTTGGAGGCGTTTCTACAATGTGCTTTCCTTACAAGTGGTATCAGAGCCTGGTCAGTTGTGTTATCCTTGTGAGTAGGGCTAGTTTTTTGTGCTAATTATGTTCAGTGGGAGTCTTGCAGAGAAAATTGGTTGTCTTGTTTGAGGATTGAGATGGCAAGCACATCAGGAAGAGTAGAAATTGAAAAGTTCAATGGCAACAATTTTGAATTGTGGAAACTCAAAATGGAAGAATTGTCAGTGGATAGAGACCTCTGGATTGTTGTTTCTCGAACTATGCCCTCAGGCATGAAGCAAGAAGATTGGGACCTCACAAATAGGAAGGCTAGAGGAGTGATAAGGCTTTGTCTCTGTACTATAGAAAAATGGATCATTAACATTTTTATGGTCTTTTAGGTCTTTCTCTCATGATGCTTAACCCATTTTTCTTTGATTTAATGTTGCAATGTAATTTTTGCATTCACATTAGGTCCTAAATATTCAAATTATGACATCTTGTGAAGGTGTTGTGAAGTGTTGTAACACATTTCTACACTTTTCTAGACTCTTCTTATTACAATTCACCTAAAAATAACCTATTCATCACTTATTAAGTCTTATTCTAAAGTGTTGTAAAGTCTTGTAATAAGCTTTCATGCTTTTCTAGGCTTGATTTCACTATTTACACCTTCCTTATGCTTTATTTGACCCTTTTATGCACTCATAAGACTTAATTAAGTGTATTTTTGAATGTAAACCCGACAAACAACATTAAATGTAACTTAATTCTTGACACCCACTTACAAGCCCAAGGTGGGACACATTCACCATGGGTGGCAAATGAGTCCCTCTTAGCTCCAAATTCAAAATAATTCAAATTTGCTTTCAGGTTTTTATTCAAAAATACCTTATGTCAGCCTGGGATGTTGTATTATTAGGTTATTAGGGCATAAATGTGTATAAATAAGTGTTTTTCTTCTCATTTTAACCCCCATTCATCCCATTTACCTAATTTATTTGTGTTCACTCATTCAACATTGATTAGCATTCAAGAATTTTGCATCATTCAATCAAGCATTCATCAAGCATCTTGGAGCAGCAATTGACATATCTTCAGACTTCTACAAGAAGGTTGTGGTGAGTTTAGGAAATTTGCATGTTATTTATTCATCATTCCTTGTTCATTTCATTTCATTTCTTTATTAAGGGTTTGATTACCAAAGTGGGATTTGACCAAGGCAAATCCCTATACTCTAACCCTTAACCATTTTTCCCCTTTTGCATGTGTTTGTAGACTTTTGTATGCAGATTTGTCAAGCAATTAGGTGTTGAAAGGTGGTCAAGAAGTCACCAGAGTGTTTCAAGTCAACTAAACCCTATTTCAAGCTTAGAGACAACCTACAGTCCGTTTTCTACATATTTGATTCCATCAACCCGACAAGAAGACAAGTGTAGATATGGAGTTACAAAATTGACCTTTGATTTCACAAAATTTTGGAGGAGGACTGATTCACCATCAGTGGTGAATGATTCCCACCTTAGGGCTGAAAAAGTTGATTTTTTCAAATTCTAGTTCCTGACAGTCAGAAAGCAGTTTTCAAGTGTTTTTGTCAGTAGCAGGACTGATTTGTCATTAGTGGCGAATGAGTCCCACTGGTGATTTATACTAATTTTTTCCAAATTTTAGAACATTCCAGATTCATCATCCAATTCCCAAGTGCACTTTGTTTGACCTTGTTCAATTTTGTTTGCATTAATTTTCATTTCTATTTCATTTTCTGCATATCACATTGTGTTTTCAAACATTGCATATTACATTAGTTTTACATTCATAATTAGTCAAGTACATCATTTAGTTGCATTCACATCATTGCATTTAGTCATACACACATCTTACAATCCTTTATTTGAGTGAACCACCACAATTTTAGTGTTCTCTCACCTTTTAGGTAAAAGATCCTAAGAGTGGAAGAGAAGTACATAAAATCCACAAAATTGTTGGTTCATTTTAGTGAACCTGCATATTGAACACATTATCTTTTTTATTTCAATTGCATCTTTCATCCTAGGTGTCCTTTACATCAACATTCAATTAGGTTTTGTCTTGTTTTTACATCCTAGGGTTTCTCAAATTGCATTAGTGAAAGACTCATTTAGACTTCATTTTTGCATATCAAATCATTCAAAAACTGAAAATCTGCATTTGCATCTGAAAAGCATTAAAAGCACTTTAAATTTTCTGAAAAACACAAAAAAAGCTCATACCTGACTCATTCGCCACCCTGGGCGAATCAGTCCACCTACACATTTTAAACTACATTTTTCAGGCATTTTCTAGGTATTTTCTACATTATAGTTTTATGTAGTTACTTTCTCTTATACTTTCCAAATTCTCTATTTTCTCTTCTTTCTTGCATCTTAGTTTACTTTCATTCATTTTCATCATGGCCTTTTCTTTTAACAAGTTTTGGAATTCATTGAAATCCTTAGTAGGCATGTCCAATTGTGCCTTTGGTTGTGATCCTAATGACCTTGAGCTTCCTCATGCTCCTTCAACTCCACATGAATGTCCTCCTTGTGTTGTTGACATCATTGGAGGAGATGATGATAGCATTAACAAGTTCTTAAATGAATGCCTTAACAACCTTGAAGCCAATGCAACCTTTTACCCATCCATGAAACATTCAAACCTTCCTACTGTTGCACCTCCTGATAACTTTGGATACCTACACCCTAAAATGACTGAAGGACCTAAGTTCCCTCCCATAAGTGGACCTGTTTCCTCTACACAACCACATCCTCAACCATTTTATGATAACAAAGTCACCAACACATCAATCAATCTTGAAGAAACATATGGCAATGGCTTTACTATCTTAAGTAAACAAGGATGTGATACAACAACCAAACATGACATTCACCAACTTTTGGAACAAAAACCAACAAATGAAAACACAACAGGATTAGGATATCAAGATCCTCCTCATGCTGACAAGCCTCCTTTTGAATATTGGAGACTTCACGATGATGGTACGGTGAACTTTGATTCTCCTCCTGACTTGAACATTCTCCTTCCACGTGAACAACCATTACCTGATTCTAATGATATGGATGCTAGGATCCCCATGGGTCTTCTTCCTCCTTCAATCCATGAAAAAGGAGAATCTAATAAATGAAAATGACTTTACAAATTGAAAACTCAAGTTTCCTATCCATCCACCACCTGAATGTGAAAGGAGACTTCAACTACCTTTAAACAAAGGCCTTATACTCTTACCACCTTCAAACAGGTTGGTCATCCATCCTAAAGAATCTAACATACCATATTGCAAATACCATCATGTTCTTGGACATCGAACCGATGAATGTCGGACATTGAAGGATAAACTAAACAAGTATCACTTCACTGATACCAACTGCTTTCCTATCATCCCTTAAAAAAAAATCCCCTTGTCATGCCATAGTTGTAGAATTTTCTATTCTCACTATTTCATGATCCTTTCCCATCACCTACCTCAACTCATTCTTTCCTCACATTCGATGGGGGAAAGAAGTTGTTAGCATTGTCCTAGCGATGCATCTATCATTGTCTCTTAACTATGTTATTCCTCTTCTGCTTACATTTTTTGAGATTGAGAAGCCAATAACTTGGTTAATGGTTGACTTGCATTTGCATTACTAGCCTTTTACATTTTCGTGTATGTGTGTATCGTGTTCCCCCATAATTTGTGTTTGATGTTCTCTCTCTTTACACACTTCTTCTATCTGTACCTCTATTCTTCTATATGTCGTACTATTTTCTTTTTCCTTTTTTGTTTTGTGTTTTCCTTTTAGGGATGACCCAAAGCGTTGAAATGCCCTATGTCTCTTCCATGTTGACCCAAAAGGTCCTTTTATTTTCTTTTTCACTTTTGCTTGTGTTCTCCTTTTAGGGATGACACAAAGCATTGAGATTCCCTATGTATCTTCCATGTTGACCCAATCGACCCCTTTTACTTTATCTTTTTCTTGTTTTTTTCCTTTTGGGGATGACGCAAGGCATTGAGACCAAAATGTCTCCATCATGTTGACCCAAAAGCTTTTCCTTTTCTTTTGCTTTTTCATTTTCTTTTCGCTTGTGTTTCTCCTTTTGGGGACGATGCAAAGTGTTGAGACCACAATGTCTCTTCCATGTTGACCCAAAAATAGACTTTATTTTTGCTCTCTTTGTGTCATTCTTCTAGTTTGATGTGCTTTGGGGAATGATGACAGTTCTGAGCTCTTTAATAAAAACATTGCAACAACGAACATACTAACCCCAAATCCATAGATCCCTTATGTGTTTGGTGTGTTCCTTTTTGGGGGGAAATTCTCCTTTTCTTTTGTTTTCTTTTTCGTTTACATGATGTAGATCCCTTATGTTGGCATGTGATGTTGTATTATTGGGTTATTAGGGCATAAATGTGTATAAATAAGTGTTTTTCTTCTCATTTTAACCCTCATTCATTCCATTCACCTAATTCATTTGCATTCACTCATTCAACATCAATTAGCATTCAAACATTTTACATCATTCAATCAAGCATTCATCAAGCATCTTGGAGTAGCCATTGACATATCTTCATACTTCTACAACAAGGTTGTGGTGAGTTTAGGACATTTTCATATTATTTATTCATCATTCCTTGTTCATTTAATTTCATTTCTTTATTAAGGGTTTGATTACCAAAGTGGGATTTGACCAAGGAAAATCCCTATACTCTAACCCTTAACCATTTTTCCCCTTTTGCATGTGTGTTTGCAGACTTTTGGATGCAGTTTTGTCAAGAAATTAGGTGTTGAAAGGTGGTCAAAAAGTCAACAGAGTGTTTCAAGTCAACTAAACCCTATTTCAAGCTTGGAGACAACCTACAGTATGTTTTCTGCAGATTTGACTCTGTCAACCTAACAAGAAGACAAGTGCAGATCTGGAGTTACAGAATTGACCTTTGATTTCAAAGAATTTTGGAGGACTAATTTTCCATCAATGATGAATGAGTCCCACCTTAGGGCTATAAAAGTTGATTTTGTCAGATTCCAATTCTTGACAGTCGGAAAAGCAGTTTTCAAGTGTTTTTGTCAGTAGCAGGACTGATTCGCCATTAGTGGTGAATGAGTCCCACTGGTGATTTATACTTATTTCTACCAAATTTCAAAACATTCTAGATTCATCATCCAATTCCCAGGTGCACTATGTTTGACCTTGGTCAATTTTGTTTGCATTAATTTTCATTTCTATTTCATTTTCTGCATATCACATTATGTTTTCAAACATTGCATATTACATTAGTTTTGCATTCTTAATCAGTCAATTACATCATTTAGTTGAATTCAAATCATTTCATTTAGTCATACACACATCTTACAATCCTTTATTTGAGTGAACCACCACAATTTTAGTGTTCTATCTCTCTCCTTTTAGGTGAAAGATCCTAAGATTGTAAGAGAAGTACATATAATCCATAAAATTGTTGGTTCAGTTTGGAAGATTTTGTTCTCCTAAACGTCCATGAGGAGAAGAATACATCTTCGTTATGGAAGAAACTTGGTGATATTTATCAAGGGAAGTCTCTGGTGAATAAGTTATTCCTGAGGAAGAAGTTGTACTCCTTGAATATGGAAGAAAGTGCATCTGTAGCAGACCATTTGAATTTATTTAATATGATCATTGCTCAGTTGGCCTATATGGGTGTGAAGATAGAGGAGGAGGATCATTGTATGCTTTTTTTATGCTCCTTACCTGACACATGGGATCATTTGGTAATGGCTATTGGAAGTACAACAACCACTTTCAAGACAGAAGATGTGGTTGCTTTACTACTATCAGAAGAAATGTGAAGGAAATCTTCTGAGATGGCCAAGGAGGCCCTTGTTGTTCAGGGTAGATCAAAGGAGAGAGGCAATAAGAAAGACAAGAATTCTAAATACAAATATAAAGGGAGATCAAAGTCTCTAGGCAAGAAGACCAAGGTGAAATGCTATAATTGTGGGCAAAGTGGTCATATCTGAAAGGATTTTAAAGAGGAGAAAAAGAAGAAGAACAACAACAACAACTCTTCTGACAATGATTCTTCTCAGAGTGATTAGATGCCTTCATTGCAACCTTGGTGACTCAGGCATCAAATGATGTTTGGCTAATTGAATTGAGTGCATCTTTTCACATGACATCTCATAGAGATTGGTTCACTAAGTATGAAAAGTATGCCAGTGGAAAGTTGTACCTGGCAAGTCATTCATCTCTTGAAATTGTTGGTCGTGGAAGAGTCAAAATTCAATTTCCTAACGGAAGAATCAAAGGAATTGATGGAGTATTGCACATACGAGGTTTGACTCATAATTTTCTTTATGTTAGTAAGTTGAATGATGTTGGTGTGCAAGTTTCTTTCTCGAGTGGGGGCTACAAAATGACTAGAGGCTCAATGGTGCTAGCCAAGGGTGTACATATTGGCACTATGTACAAGCTAGATGCATGTGCTATTCAATGTAACAATGTCTCTGTAAAGTCAATTAAGGTTGATCGTAAAGAGAAGGAGAACGAAGACCCTCTGAGTGCAAAATCTTTGGAGGTGAAACTCCCAGTAGAGAAAACCATGCTATGGCATCATAGACTCAGCCACATAGGAGAAAATGGCTTAAAAGCCTCAAAAAATAAAAATATGGTAGAAGGGCTTGTTGATTGTAACCTTGAGTTCAATTTTTGCGAACATTGCATTTATGGAAAGCAACATCATGTTTCATTTTACTCTAGTCCTCATAGATCTTCTGGCATACTGGATTATGTTCACTTTAATGTATTTGGTCCAGTGAATGTTCCTTTGATATCAAAATCTAAATATTATGTTTCTTTTATTGATGATTATTTGAGAAGGGCATTTATGTACTCTCTTAAAAGTAAATTAGAAGTATTTAGTCAATTTAAAGAGTTTAAAAACTTGGTAGAAAATCAAACTAGAAGGAAAATTAAATGCTTAAGGATGGATAATGGTGGTGAGTTCTGTTATGTATATTTCAAAAGGTATTACAAAGACCATGGGATTAAAAGGCATAAAACTATGCCTTATACTCCACAAAAAAATAGATTTGCAGAAAGGTTAAACACAACGTTGATGGAAAGAGTGATAAGTATGTTGAGAAGTGTTGGCCTAGAGCAGGAGTTTTGGGTTGAGGTTGTAGCTACAACATGTTACTTGATTAATCATTCACCCAATTCGATTCTTGTTGAAAAAACACCTATGGAAGCATGGTATGGTAAGAAGCCCTCTCTGAGACATATTCGTGTCTTTGGCTGTGAGGCATATGTATATGTGTCGAATGAGAAAAGATCTAAGTTGGAGAACAAGGTTGTCAAATGTATCTTTATTGGCTATGGAATTGGTGTGAAAGGATACAAGCTTTGGAATCATGTTATTGAGAAGGTTGTGTATAGAAAAAGTGTAATCTTTAGGGAGCTGAAACCTTCTTCAGTTGATTTGCAATCAGAGAAAGAAGAAAGAGAAAAGAAGAATGATGTAGTTGAAGTTCCTCAAACTCTAGATAAAGAGGAACTACGAATTTAAAGTGTACCTGAAATTGAGGAGATCTCTAGCAACTCTGAGAGTTTTGAATAGGAAGAAGAACCACAACCTCAACCTTAGCTTGTGAGGAGGTCTACACATGAGAAGCAACAACTTGAAAGGTATGAATTTTCCATGTTGGATTCAAACTATGCCTATGCTTTGATTACTAGCACTGATGAGCCTAGGACTGTAAAGGAGGCTATTAATATGTTGGATTTAGATTCCTGGTTGGAAGCCATGAATGAAGAAATGGCATCATTGAAGAAGAATGAAACCTAGGATTTGGTACCTTTTCCTAAAGGGCGAAAGCCTATTGGCTATAAATGGGTATTTAAGAAGAAGATTGGTTTGGATGGTAGTGTTGAGAAGTATAAAGCTTGGTTGGTCATGAAGGTTATTCCCAGGTGGAGGGAATTGATTATGGAGAAATATTTTCTCATGTAGCTAAACTGACATCTATCATATTTCTTTTGTCACTTACAGTTGTGTATGGCTTAGAGATTGAGCAGATGGATGTGAAGATGGTGTTTCTTCATGGAGATCTGGAAGAAGAAATTTATATGTCCCATCTTAAGCACTTCATTGAAAAAGGTAAAGAAAGTCTAGTTTGCAAGTTAAAAAAAATCTCTATATGGTTTAAAGTAATCACCTAGAATATGGTACCAAAATTTTGACACCTTTGTGTTGTCATTGGGATTTGTGAGATCAAAATCAGATCATTGTGTGTACTACAAAACTGAAAATGATCACTTTCTTATTATTACCCTGTATGTGGATGATATGTTATTCTTTGAGAATAGTTAGGGTATGATTTCTGATTTGAAATCTCAATTGTCAACACAATTCAAAATGAAATATTTAGGTGCAACAAGGTATATTTTGGGTATGGAAATCATAAGGGATAGGGAAGTAGAAAACTTTGGCTCTGCTAGAGTAAGTATATTAATATTGTCCTTGAGAGATTTAGTATGACAGATTGTAAGAAGTTAGTTGTTTCGGTGTTGCAAGGAATGAAGCTGTCTGTTGAAGATTGTCTGAAGTCTCCTACTAAGATGGAGGACATGACCAGGGTGCCTTATGCAAGTGCAGTTGGTAGTTTAATGTACGCAATGGTCTATACCAGGCCAGACATTTCCCAAGTAGTGAGAGTACTTAGTTGGTTTATGGCTAATCCAGGAAGACCATATTGGGATGTTGTGAAAAGAGTTTTCAGGTATTTGAAGGGTACCTTTGAGTGTGCTTTGTGTTATCATGGCAACTCGATTGGATCACAGAGGTCTCTTAGCATTCATGGGTATGTGGATTATGATTGGGCAGGGGATGTTGACAGAAGAAGATCCACCAGTGGATACATCTTCATTTTATTCAGTGGTGCAATTAGTTGTATGAGTAAGTTGTAGGTTGTACTCACTTTATCTACCACTGAGGCAGAGTATATGACAACAAAACATGCCTGTAAGGAAGCCATCTGGCTTAGAAATTTATGTTTTGATGTTGGGTTTAATGCAGTGAAGATTACTATTTATTGTGACAGTCAGAGTGCTATATATTTGGAAAAAAATCCCCCTTTCCATGCCAAGATGAAGCATATTGATGGTCAATATCATTTCGTTCGTAATATGGTGGAGGATGGAAAGGTTAATCTTGAAAAATTGGATACTCTAGAGAATTTCGGTGATGCATTGACAAAGCCTGTGAGCATAGACAAGTACAGGTGGTGTGCTAGTTCAATGGGCCTTGGGGCCTATGATATTTAGTAAATTCGAGTTTGGAAGAAGCTAGTAAGTCCATCAAGTGGGAGCATGTTGGAAAAGGTGCTTTAAATTTACTAGCTTGATTGACTTCCTGTAGTAGTTGTGTTTGTTTCTCTATTGGCCTGATAGTTCTTTATCGGCGGGACCTTGTTTTTAGTCCCATCGATGGTTCAATGGTCTTTATCTATTCACCGTTGTCTTATCAATGGGAAGTGGTTAGATCATCTAGACTCTATTTCATGTCTCCCTGACAGCTTGAAGCTATGACTTGGTTGTCATCAATAAGACTTACTCTTCTTGAAGGGACTCTATCTCAGGTTTCTTCAATGGCTCGATGGAATGTGAAAGAAGCTTGTCCTTGGGACTTAGCCTTATTAGTGGGACTTTGTCTTGAGTCTCCCCGATAGACCGATGGGTTGTGGTGAGCATGTTGGCGACTCTCATTAGTGTGACTTGGCTTCGTCGGTGGGACTTTATCTCAAGTCTATCTGATGACCTGATGGTTGTGGAGATATTGCACGATCATGGAAATTTAGAACCTTGGAACCTCATGTCACGGGTTCTGAAGTTTCTGAAACCTCTAATTTATCAACCGCTCTGACAAGCCGATAGGCTTCATCAATGTGACTTCTTTATATCGGTGGGAGACAAATTGGTGTTGCCCTAATATGGTGATGGTTGACTCGGTAAGTTGTGAAGAGTGTCTTGGTGGGACCTGATGGGTTGATAAGGACAAATGGTGACATGTATAAGCAGATGGTGATTATCGATTGGATGATCGTACAATTCACATCCTTGTTGTGAATTGTGTGGCAGTGATTTGAAATGGTGGATCTCGTGGGCAGTAAAAGCTTATATAAATCTTCATTGGGGAGAAAGGTTGATGTCGCTAGGAGGAGATTGTCGATCCCTCTAACATAGAGATGGATGTTAAGTTAAAGTTGATCGACGATGCTGAGTTGAAGGATAGACAATCTAACGATTGCGTTTTAAAGGTGTCGTGATGAATGAAGAGCCAGAAGATCATGGTGCGAGAGAGATAATCAATGGCTAGTATTCGATCTTGAAGATCTAAAATGGCTACATCAGTGTGAATGAGGGTTCTCGCCTGGTAATTGACATTGGAGGAAGAATTAATTGGTCCAACTACATCAACGACCAATGTAAATGAAGATTTGATCTTCAAGGTGACTGCACAGTTTGTAAAGTAGATGAAGATTAGGATTAGATTGAATGTATAGAAGAGAACATTTAACACATTTAATTGTAGGGTTTTCATCTATATTTGAATTAAATGCTGTGGGGCTTGATGAAGAGGATGAATATTGTATGCTTTATGAGCATTGTAACAATGGGAGAACAATGAAAATATGAAATTGGTGTGTGAGGTCGATTAGTGGATTGTATTGCTACTGTGAGTTAACACCCAAGAGTGAAGTTTGTAACTTTTTATGTAATTTGTTTACTATAATACAAAGTGGCTTTACTTGGTGTGTGGGTTTTCTTTTGTAAGGGTTTTCCCATGTAAATATGGTGTTTAATTTTGTGTGTGTTGTTTGATTGATTTACTCTGTTTTAATGTGCTTCTTAATAATGTGTAACTCAGATTAAGTTTTTTCTACACTTCTTTCCTAAGAATTTTGCATTTGGAAGGTGTTTCTACACTGTTCTTTCCTTAAACTTACAAGCATTTAAGGTACCCAATATGATCAACTAATTGTTAATGTTGAGCATAAAATGTCATAGTTTTGATTATATTGGAAAAATAGGTTTTGAAGGGACCCGAAACCCTTTACATCACAAAAGAGAAAAAGTTGCTGAAGAGATAGACATTGAAGCATAAGCAACACCCAAAAGTAAACCAACCAAAAAACAATGACCCAACAACAAAGAAATAGAAATAGGAACCAACACAGAAAAAACACTATTTCATATTCTTCAAGGTGTTAGCCACCTCGATCTCCTAGTTGTAGTGAAAATTGACCATATCCATCAAATATATATTTTCCTTCTCAAAGGTCTTCCTAAGGTTTCTCCTAGTTCTGGCACATGGGCCTTTTTCCTCATATTTTTCAATCTTCTTCCCCTTACCCTTAGAAGACTGGTCCTTCTCCATCATCTCCATGAAGTATAATTGATCCTACCTGAGCTAACTAATCTTACCAAATAAGACCTTTAAGGACTTCACACTATTCTTGATCAAATTGTGACTAACCAGTACTAGTTTCTTGATGTCTTCATTTGTTTCATTAATCTTTCCCTCCATTTCACTAAGGTGATTCTCACACAGGGTCTTGAAGTTAGTAAAGGTGCACTCTAAATCAACCAACTCTATCAATCAGAATGTCCAAAGAAGAACCCTTCAACTAGTTTAACATATTCTCTTTCAAACCCCTAATTTTAATGTTTACCTTATTAAATTCCTGTAGCACCCACTTTCCAAGCTTAAAAGTGCACATGGCCCCTGAACGAGCCATATCCAGAAGCTCAAACATAGTAGTATTTTCATCATTCAAATATGAGAAATCCTTAGAGAGAGGATTAACCTTCAGCAACTCATGCTTTCCAAGGTTTAGATTCACCCCCTCTTTCTCATGCACCAACCTCTCAACCAACATCTCCATGCTGGACGATTGCCGAATAGGGGAATCATTGATTTTAACAACATTTTCCTCTACACCCTTCTCCTGATCTAGAGCCTTGTTACCCTTCAAATCACCTTTCACAACTTGCTTTTTCAACTTTGCAATCCATTTGGAGGCCCTTCATGGAATCTCCTTGGCCTCCTCATCCCTTTCTTTGTCAAGTAGGACCTTCTCCTTACAATCGACAATCTTGGCCATGAAGTTGATTGTTCTCCTTAGATTGGGAGCCACCATCAATGTCATTGCCAGTAGAAGGGGACCCACAGGAACCCGATTCCTACACAACATGCCTCTTGGAAACACCCTTCCTCTTTAAATTCCTCTTCTTTCTTTTTTAAAGGGGGCCGCCACATGATATGACAAACCCTCCTCCTCCTCATTCCATTCAACTTCACCATTAGCACTGGTCTCTGAGCCAGTAAAAAAGACTCCTCACTTACGGCCTTCTCCTTTCCTTTAACTAACTAGGAAGGAGTATGGGCTCTCACATGCTCCATAATGAGTAGTATGAGGCCCTCATGAAGAATAGGATCCCTTCTATTCTTCAAATGTGTGTAGATTGACACTTCCAAAGATGATAGAAGAAATAATGGAAATGAAACATGCAATCCATGTCTAAAATGATTAAGCAAAATAAAATGGTGCCCTAAAATAGTAGTATATTGACCATCTAGGGTAACATACTGCATAATGACCTCTGCCACATCAGCCTAAGTATGCTTCAAATAATTTTGTTTGTACCCCCATGAGGGCATCTTTATCAGCTTCTTTCGTTCATTGTCTTTGAAGAACTAGTCCATGGCATCATCGTTGCTCTTTCTTTCCTTGAAAAATTTATGACTATCTATCAACAGCCTAGTAATGGAAGCAATAAAGTCCTCATTGATCATAAACCCCATACCCTTAACCTATAACCTTCTATTGTGCCAGTAGCGGATGAAATCTATAGAGGGATTGGGGTCATGGTTGTGGAGCCTTTTTAGAAAGGGTGTAAAATTCCCATGCTTTAAAATTCTCCAAATTTTGCGCTTATTCCTCCATTTCTCACAGGAAAAAGGTTCAATCCTACTCCTATCATCCCCCATATCCACTGTCACCATTAACTAATACCCCAACTGAGATAAAAATGCCAAATACAAAATAGGTGAAGCATAACCCACAAAGCATGTGATAATAAGACAGGCAATAATATCTTGATCATACCAAATCACAAGCTCAATATTAGCCATCATTTCGTAATAAAATCTTGGCTTCCTCGGGAAGGAGAGAGTACTCCTCCCTTGCTTTAAAATTATGAAGTCTAACAACCTCATTTGCAAAGAAATCTGCCAGGGAGTTGCCTTCCCTATAGATATGCGTGACACAAATTTCTTCAAAAGATCTTAGCATCATTATAAAATCCATGATCAACTGTTCGATTGTCCAACTTGGCTTTTGAATGCCAAGTAGGTAGTTAACAATATTGAGGGAATCTCCCTCAATCCATAGCTTGGAGTATCCCTTATCCAACACAAAATTGATATTGATGAATGCAACTTCGGATTTCGCATAGTGATTGGTCTGGTTTCTTAATGGGAGTGCCACCACACCCAAGAACCTTCCATCTTCATTCCTTAACACCCCCCACAACCTGTAGGCCCAGGGTTACCCTTGGGTACCCCATGAAAATTAATATTGACCCATCCTGGGGGTGGGGGCTTCCACTTAGTATTCAATCTAGCATTGATGCTGGCATTAACAATCCTAGAAGGTAGAGAAAATATCTTCTAATTAGCATTCACCAATAAATCATAGCCAACCAAACAAGAGGATGTAGCACACCAAGAAGAGTCTTGGTACTGGAAAGAGAAATTTTCCAAAATGGCCCTTCAAATTTTGACAAACACACTATCCACCTTGAGTTTAGAGTCACAAAAAATTCTATTGCTTATTTCCTTCCAAATGCCCCAAGTAATGTGTAGGGCCATGAGTTCCCAAAGACTTCAAAGAATTGGAGAAGTTGAAGGACACTTCCATTGATCAACAAGGCCATCAAGAGAACTTGAGAAAACCTAATCCAAATTCTAGAGAGCAAGAAACTTACTCCAAATGAGAAAGGAGAAATTACATGTAAGGAGTAGATGAAAAGCACTCTCCACATTGCACTCATAGAGAACACACCTATTAGGAAAGGAAAAACCCCTTCTACAAAGGATATCTTGAGTCAACACTTTGCTTTGCATTAAAAGCCAAAAAAAATATTCACCTTAGGGATCAACATTTTATTCCACAACTTCCCCAAAAGGGAAAAGGGTCTGGTTTCTCCAAAGAGTTGAAAAAGGTCGAGACGATAGAGAAACACACATTAGCATGAGGGGCCCAAATCACACGATTTGGCTTCAAGAATTGAGGAACCTAGATATTAGCAAGGAAATTCTAGAGAACAAGCAATGAAGGATCCCAATTCTGAAACTTCTTCCACACACCATTTTGGATATAATCAGCCACCATATGACCAAAATTACATTTACAAATGGACACAATAGGAGAGTCCCACTAACGATTCACCAATGGCTCACCACCACACCACACAACCTCCCAAAATAGAATCCTAGTACCATCCCCCAACAACCACTTAACACCTTTAGCAGTTAGATCCCTGCAGGGGATAATATTCTTCTAGAAACAGGACCCCAAGGGGATAGTATCAACATGTAGAAAGTCCTAAATTCTCCCCACTCTAGTCAAATATTTATTCCTAACCAGAGAGGACCAACCCGCCTCCCCATTGATGAGTCTCCAAATTTTCTTTGAATGTAGAGCCTTATTAAAAGACTTGATGTTTCTAAGACCCAACCCACCCCAATTCTTCGGCTTGCAAACAAGGTCCCACACAACAAGAGAAATTCTAGCTTTTTCTTCCACACCCAACCACAAAAAATTCTCATAATCTGCTCCATTTTCTCTTCAAATTTTGTTGGAATCTTGAACAAACTCAAAGCATACAAATAAAGATTCTACAAAGTAGATGAGATAAGATGCACTTTCCTCGCTTGATTGAGGAGAGCTCCCTTCCATCTTGCCAGCTTCCTATTAAACTTATCCAAGAGTCTGAGAAAAAAAGAGTTTGGAATCTTAGACACACACAAGGGGAGCTCCAAGTAAGTCAACTATAAGTCACCATGGTTGCAAGATAAAATCCTTGCTAAGTTTAATTGGAGGAACTCTGGGGTGTTGAGAAAAAATAGCTAACTCTTAGGGAAATTAAGACGTTGACCAAAAGCCTTCTCATACCCCCAATCACCGACTTGATAGCCCTAATTTTATGAACCAAGGTTCACCCATCATAATAGTGTCATCAACAAACTATTGATGAGTGATAGGCTCACACCTGTAAGAAGGGATTAAACCCCTTAGAGGACCAACCACTAATTCCTTATGAATATTCCTACCCAACACCTCCACTATCAATATGAACAGTTGAGGGGAAATAGGACCCCTTTTCCTGATGCCACAAGAACTCCAAAAGAAGGGAGAAGGGGAGCCATTAACAAGAACAACAAAAGGATTTGAGATAAGCCGCTCAACAAGCTACAAGAACTTCTGAAAAAAGACAAAATGATCCAGAACCAACAATAAGAACTTCCACTTAACTTGGTCATAAGCCTCAATAAGATCCAACTTAAGGAAAAAACCCAGGTTTATTAAATGCCAAAGAGTGGTCCACCTCATGGACAATGATGATAGAATCCAAAATTTGAAGACCCCTAACAAAACTATATTGATGCTTGGTAATAAGATCAGGAAGAATTCTCTAGAGCCTAATAGCCAAAAATTTGGAGAAAATCTTGTAAATAGAATTACAAATAATGATCCATCTAAAGTCCCTAAAACCATTAGCATCAACAGATTTGGGAATCGAAACAATGAAAGTAGCATTCAATTCTTTAAGAAATATTCTAGAGCTTAAAAACTCCTTAGTTGCATTGATAACATCCAAAGCCACAATATCCCAACAAGATTGAAAGAATAGAAAGGAGAAACCATTAGGCCCAGGGGCCTTGTTACCTTCAAAGGAAAACACTGCATCCTTGATCTCAGCTGTGGAAGGAATCACAACCAAATTCTTATTTAAGTCTTTTAGAACTAGCTGAGGGATGACCTCCAATAAAGACTCCACACTATTATGATCCCAAATCAAATCATCCCTAAGAAGATGCTAAAAAAAACTAGCAACAACACCCCTAGTAGCCTCATCATCAGTCAACAACACCCCATCAACCATTATGAAAGAAATCCTATTAGACGATTTGTGCCTTAGGGTAGTAAGATGAAAAAAATTAGAGCATTGATCCCCAGACTTGAGCCAAACAACCTGAGATCGCTTTCTCCAAAAGTCCTCTTCTTTAGAAACAATGTCATGGAGTTGAGCCAAAAGAGAGTCTTCCCACAAATGAAGCTCCTCTAGTAAACCTTTAGACTAGATTTCCCCTTGAACCAAGTCCAAATGATGGATGAGAGAATTCTTATTATCAAATATCTGCCCAAAGGAATCCTTATTCCATTTTTTAAGGTTTTGTTTCACAAAAGCTAGCTTTTTAGAAACTTTATACATTGCATTGTCATCAATGTTCACTTGCCACCAATTTCTAATACAATCCATGAACCTAGAGTCCGTCAACCACATAGCTTCAAACCGAAAAGGAAAGTGTTTCCTTCCACCAACCTTATCAGCCATGAAAGAGATAGGGAAATGGTCTGAACCACACCTTGTAATCGAAGAAAGAGAACAAGCAAAATTAACAAACCATGAAGCTAAAACCAGAGCTCGGTCCAATCTAACTTGAATATTATCTATACCAAATCTTCTATTTGACCAGGTGAACTTGGACCCCATCAGATCCAAATCAATGAGAGCATTATCATCTACAAACATTCTCAAGTCTAGGTGACTGTTAGGGTGAACTTGAGAGCCACCCAACTTCTCATCATCAAATAAGGGAGTGTTAAAGTCTCCCATGACCAACCAAAGGGAGTCCAAAAAAGTAGAACATGAGGAACCAATATTATCCCAAAGACTCTTCCTATCCCTCTTCAAATTAGGGGCATAAATATTGGAAATAACCCAAGAAGTATTGTTCTCAAAAGAGTAGGAAAAGGGAGTGAAAAAAAGATATTGTGGAAGGGGTCCAAAAGACCCTTTTGATCTATGCTCTAATAGCACTCCCTCCTATTGTAAATGAGGATCATCTCCTAGAACATCAAGGGGTTAAATAACATGCATAAACATGACCTCTTGAAAACTTAATATGGGATCATAAACTAGATATTTTGCTGATTGAAGAATCTAAAATGTAAGTTGATAAGTTGGAATCGTTGAAGAACTATTTTTTTAAGGATTGTGGCTTTCACAGGATTAGCTCAGAGGGTGCCTCGAGTGGGTTAGCTATGTTTTAGAATTCTAGAATTGTGAAAGGAATCCTGGTTGCAGATGACTTCAATCATGTGGATACCAGATTTGTTCATCTTTGTATGTTCAAAGCCACAATCTTCCTTCTGCCTTCTAGTGGTAACCCCCTTGTGACACTGCGGGGGAGGGGAAACATTTTGCTTCTTTTTTCTACCCCTAACAACAATGTATCCATCCTCATCCTTATTAAGGAATTCTGAGACAACCAAAGTAGTCTCACCACCTAAAAGGCCCGAGGCACGATATGAAGAAGTAGCATTTAGTTCCAAACCCACATGCTTGGGAGAGCACAAAGAATCCGACACATGATCCACATCCACCCCCATAGAGGGAAAATCCCCATCATTTAGAAACAATCCAAAGTCATCCGCAACAGGGTGGGGAGCGATCAGGGCCTCCACATTAGCAATAAGAACCAAGGTCTGACCCCCCACAACCTCCAACCAAGCTAGAGGAGCCGAAGAGTCGTTTGCCTCCTTCACCTTCCAAAATTTGGTTTGAACAATGGTCTTAGAGGGGAATTCCTTAGCCCAATGACTTGATTTCTTACACTTGAAGCACACAAAAGGGAAGGACTCAAAGACAACCTACTACTTCCAACTATCCACCTTCGATATCAAATGAAAGAAGTTAGGCATCTATGCATCATGGTCAATCATAACACAAATCCTAGCAATAACCAGGCTCCTTCTAGACAAGGTAGCTTCATTAATAGAAACCAGATGTCCAAAGGAATTGGAAAAAACTTTAAAAACCTCCTCATCCCAATACTCCAGCAATAGATTAGGAAGCTTTACCCAAACATGAGCAGAGTGGAACAGGCACTTAAAAAGGTCTAAGCTAGGCTCCCAAGGGTAAAAAACCAAATTCAGATGACCAAACACCCAAGGAGTCTTAGAGAATACTAGCCCAGCATCCTCATCACAAGAAAAGGAAAATGAGAAGAAACCCTTGGCCATTGCAACAACCTCCACCTAACCCTTGAGTGCCCATTTCTTGCAAACCTAGGAGCAAACCTCCTTAATATTAGGTTGAGGCCCTAAGAATTTTCACACCAAAGAAAAATCCATACGGGCAATGTTTTTATCCACAATCGAGTCTGGAATGGAAAGGGAAAAACCACCCTCCACATTTGAAGAAGACACTGATTCAAAAGCAACACCCTTACCTTTGAGTTTGGTAGAAAATAAATCAGCCCACCTCTGATCGGAAGAAGAAGACAGTCCCACTAGTGGAGCCTTTTCCATTGGAACATTATTCTCCTAGGTAATTGGCTAAGAAGAATCACTAGAAGACCCACCTAAGGGGGCCTACACTACACAATTTTCTAACCCTGCAAAAGTTGCCTACCCCTCTGGAACATTAGGAGCTTGGAAGGATGCCACCACCACCAAATTTTTTGCACACATCTTCTTGAAATCATCAACCACACATTGACCCACCAAGTCTGGATCTTTGACCACCCCCATGCCGTATAAGTCATCCTTCCCAGTAGCAACATCACTAGAGACTGACTCCATAGGAAGACCACACATATCACTGCCATGAACAACATAAAGCAATTTCAAATTCAAATCACTCAAGCCCACCATAGTAGCGTTCACCTCACCATCGTCCATCATGTATTTGTTTTTATAATAGTTGTTGATTGGCTTGATGTTACACTAAGCATGAAGGATGTTATGAATAGCATAAAATGTCATAGTTACAATGAATGTGGTACTACGGTTGTGACCCAATCTTCATGCTAATTGAAAGGGAGATGCTGAATTTGTGGAGTTGGGGTGACAATTTCATTATGCCACTTGAAGCTATTATAATCTTTGTTGATGTTGTCAAAATGCCACCAAAAGTGGGATTCACTAGAGGTTGGAGCTAGCTATGGAGATTGCATAGGAAGACTAAGTATGTGTGACCTCTTTAATCTACGTAGAAGCCAAACATAATTGGAAGATATGTTTGGAGGGGTGTGTGGGTGATCCTATGCAGGTCATGTGGGATCGTGAGGGGCTATGTGGTGTCTTGTTGGTGGAGGGTTGGGCACAATTTATTCAATGCCAATGTTGCTACATAGAGGAAAGATGTTAATGCAAGACTCAACTTCAGATCTTCTATAAAAAAATATGTAAGAAGATATCATGACACCAAAGATGGTGAAGGTAGAGGGGCCTTCATAGGAGGGAAATTGACATTCCTATGGCTGGAGAGGAGGTGCCGCAAGCCAGAATAGGTCATGGGCTTCTGAGTGTATGGCAAATATTGCCACACAATTGTCTATGCCCATAAAATCCACTGCTAATGCAACAAACAAAAATTTTCTATGATGGTGTGTTAGAAGTATGTTTAAAGCTTGATCCTTGCAATAACTAATGAAATAATCCTCCAAAGAGATTGAATAGGCCAAGAAATTGCAACAATATTTCTTGTAAGAAATGGCCAAAATGTCTTACAAGAAGCAAAATCTACCCAAATGAGCAAATGGGCAGAGGGAAAATTTTCCCTCAGCTAAAAAAATTTCATTTAAAATGGGAAGAGGGAAAATTTTATTTTTTACAACTTTTTGAAAATTAGGTTCGGTGACCCAAAATATTATAAAAATAAAAAATTATCAAAATTGATGAATTGAAAGATATTTTTCATTTTTCGAGCCTTCTAAACACGATGGTGATGTATGTTTAGCTTTATGACACTCCATTGATAGGGATATACATGAGAGTTACCTCGATGCAAGAAGTAATGTGCTCTCATGGCTCTGATACCATGTTGGAGAATGCCAAGATTGAAGAGCTAAAATTTGATAACCTTCCACAAGTGAAACTATGAACACAATAGTATGTCTATTAATATAATATGAAGAGTGTATAATAAAATGATCAAGCCTTTCATACATATGAAAGGATGAGGAGGTGATAAGGTAGGAGTGAAAATATGACTACCCTTCCAAAGGTGGAACACTTGTGATATCACTTGACAAGTGTGTGAGCAAGTGTCGACAGGTATCTCAAGTCATCAGGATGCATGTCTTAATCATATGAAGTGAGGTAAAAGAAAAAGAAACCTTTGTAAACCTAAAGTAGTTGTGAATAGGTCAATCATAGAAAGGTGATTAGCTAAATAGGTATGATAAGTACTCTATTTATGCTAACAATATTCTACATATCTTTCCAACACATGTTTCTTTCTCTCATACCTACCCCTAAAAATTTATTTAGGAAGGGTTTTATAAATTATTTATTGTGATCCATAAATTGTTGATATTACCATAGAGTATAAGGTCAAATCTCATCTCAAAGTCATATAAATTTCATTCTGACTCATAGTAATAGATTTATTCTCCCATTTCTAAAGTTACTTATGGTAAATCTATGTAACATCTCAACAGGCCCAACAAAAACTAAACTATTTTTTCTTTTTCTTTTATTTGTATTTCCTAAGCTTTCATGCATACTATCTATTATAAAATAGTATGGTCTTTCAATAGCAATAAATTCCCCATCTTGAGATTCTCCTATATTTGACATAATTGGCTACTCTAATACAATATTAATGTTCAAACCAAGCATTCATGTTTGAGTCTAAAAGAGTCCTCAATTTATCTAAATGTAGTGTGATAGATATGAGACAAATTTCAACTCTAGGTTTAGTCTAAGCTAAGAAATCTAGTTTTATTAGACTCAAAAGGAAATGGAATGAGACTAATTCCCAAATTGAAATGCAATGTTTTAAATTGATTTCTATAGATTAAAAATAAATAAAATTTCATACAAAAATCTAATATAATATTTAAAGCTCAATTAAAGACTTTGAAATTAAATTGCATTTAATGAATTGATCAACAATTTCACTCAAACACATTAAATTATGCTGTAAATAAATTAATAATTCAAAAAAAACTCAAAGGGCTTAAAACAAATTTATTGCTCAAAAAATTTATTAACATTGACACTTATCTTTGAAATGTGTAGAAGAAATCCCCAACTATTGTTGGAATGGTCCTTGGTTCAGCCTCTTCCGTCTGTGAGTAGTCTGGGAGGAAAGCAGACTTGGCTGCTCTACACGAGTGATGGTTCCACCGGAACAATGCTCAACACTCGTGCCACAAAACCATGCCCTGGCCAGGACCGTCCTGAGTGCACGCACTTGTACCCCAGGTTGGACACCCACTGTAGGAGTGCCCCTTCTCCGTCCTACTCACAGCCTGCTAACCTTGAAACCCTATTCCCGCAATGTGCTCCACTTTATTTTCCTCTTTTTTTCATGTCCCTCAATAATTTAGTTTTCAAGGGTTTTATACAACACAAAGGGTAGTTCCAACTGACACACCCTTTTACAAATAATAATTACATCCCGTGAAAACTCTAATTATTATTTTATTACATTTTCTTTCAGGAACTATTACATTAGTTCTTATATTTATTTACTTATTTACTTAGTTACTTTTATTCTATTTTCTTTTTTACTTTTCTTCCATGGGAAAAAAGTCTCATAACAGGGGATATGTGGCCAACTCTAGTTGGTCCAATCTCCTATTTTATGAAATCCTAAATGTGAAAATATTGCCAAGTTAAAATATATAAATTGTTCATGTTCAAGAGGTGTCAAAACTACAAATGTAAGGCAAGTTGGTCTAATGAATTGTTATTAATTCTTAGGTTTCATATGATTAAGTTTCTCTAAACTTCATTGTTATGCACTATCAAATGCGAGCTTAAAAAATTAGATTCAACTCACTCATCTAGGTCCATCATAACATGTCTAGTTTGAAACTCACTCATTTCTAAATGTGAACCACCAAAAAAATCAAGAAATAGAATTATCTTAGGTTCAAAGAGTGTCACAACTTTTTCATGCAACATATAACTAGAAACAAGTGTTAATTATACTCAACTTGCTCACAACCTCAAGTATAGAAATGTAATATAGTATTAACTTGTGGGTGTAAATAAGTGAAGGAAATAGTATATACAAAAGCTTTAAGATTGAGACACATAGGGAATGGTGTATTATGCACCTTGAATAATAAAACAATAAATGATTAATGTAAAATTAAATATTTAATTATGATGCAACATGAAGATGTGGATACCATGTGGGTTAGGAATTCTTGGGGACACTTTCTTTGTTGAATGAGACATTGAGATAAATGATTAATGTGGACTTGTCCACATAGGAAAAATATCTAATATTGAGAAAACTTAGTATAAAACCACTTAGTGGTTTTATGCAAGCTTGTCCCTATAAAGGAAATCTCATGAGTAGTTCTTAAGGTTGTCTTAGTGAAGCTTTGGATTGTTGGCTAAGGTCAAATTGAACATATCTTGTAGGTTGGATATGTTGTCACATGAATTAGAATGTATAGTTACATGGTTCTCTTTTTCTTGTTCATGTGGAGGAATGTAACTAGGATTCTTGATGCTTCAAAATCCTTGTGTGGAAAATATGAAAGTACATTATAATTGTGTTCTTAAAATAATACATTGAATTATGTGGGTGCTTTTGGAGGCTATGTTTTTCCCTTGATAGGGTTTTCTTAGGGTACATTCATTGTTATCATATGGTATGCTTTTTTTTCTCTTGCATTGAGGATTTTGAATACTTATTTTTCATATTTTTCTCTCATGAGGGTTATGTAAAAATAGTATATGTTTCTACAAATTTCCTTTCATTTGGTATCAAATTCTATTTGGACATTCATGGTTTTTAACCCAGAGTGTGAGTAGATATTGTGCATAGTTGAAACCATGGTCTTGGAGGAAAAAATGAAGGTGTTTTCAAGGTTTAAAGTGTGTTTTTAGATCTAAGGTTTTGAGTAGATTTTGAAAAGGGATTTTTAATTAGGCTCATTTTATGAAGGTTTTAAATGTAAAGTTTTGTATATGACCTCCTATATAAAAATAAAGCCCACCATTAGATCCAAAAGGCCTCAAAACTTACAGCTTAATATAAAACATGATAGGGTTTAGAGCCAAAAAAAACCTTTTATAGGGACTTGGAGGAATATTTGGTGTCATTGTCTATACAAGGGCATGGAATCCGTAAAGTGTCACAATATATAGATCCAAAGTATAGGGAATATTTTCCTATGTAAGCACTTGGTGTTAGTAGTTATATGAATGGAGAATTTGATGAGGATTTATTAGTCAAGAAATATAGTTCCTATGTTTATAAAGTACATTTTTGCATTGTGGTACCTTGTTGTCATCAATAGGCCATATAAGGGTTGAAGGGATGAATCCCATAGTCATAGTGGATGACTAGTTGCTTAGACTCTAGTTGGAGGTCATAGGGGGATATCCCTTGGTCACAACCAACATCGACTACATAGCCAATAGTAGCAAGATCCAACATCTCTCCCTAGATCATGACACTCATGGGTTGGGGACTCTCCACTACTACAACACTGAACCACCACTCGGGGTGGAACTATCTAGTTTCTCGACTTAATAATTTCCATCACTAGTCATTAACAATCCTTTGAAGGCATAAAGGAGGTAATTTTAGGGGGAGGGGCTATAACTTACACCCAAGATATTATAGATTTTCAACTTCTTATATAAATTTCCAATTGGTTCAAGATATTTTTGCACTTAGGGATTTGATAGGTCATATATTATGCCTACAATGCCCAATCTTGCATTTCTTATAGGCAAAGGAGAGAATTGTTTGAAAATTTCACATTGGATCAAATTTTTAAGTGTTGATTTGTGGTTTATTCACTTACATCTTTGTAAAGTTATTTTGTGGGTTCCTTGACTATAGTACTTTATAGATTTAGAGTGAATGAAATCTAGAGATGATTTGGTGTTTTGAGTCATGGATAATCTACATGTTTATTTATATTATATTCGTTTGACATAATTATTTATGTGATATTAAACTTGTATATTTTATTGTAAGATCTATGAGATGTGTAGTTTTGTAGGTTTCCATACTTATAGGTTGCATAAGTAACTCAAATATGGGTCATCTATACCCATAGATATTTTAGTGTTAATGTTGATTATGTTTAGTTTTCCTTGTTTTCTCACTTGGTGCATTAGTATGTTTGTCATTATGAAATAGAGATATGGTGTTACTTGAGATAATTGTATCTTTGGGACATATACTTGTTGATTATTGTATATATGTGTGATATTTAGTGGGATTTTGATGCAAGTATATTGGCTAGTGATCATGGTATCATGGAGGTTCCTATATGCATAGATCTTTTGCATGATATGTCTATTTATGCATATTTATACTTGGGGGTGATGAATTGATTCATGGATTACAAATGGTGCTTTATTATCTTGGTTTGGAGATCATGGTTCTATTTTATCCTCTAGAGTTGTAAATGTTGTAGTTGAGTGTTTTTATCATGCAAGGACCATGGGTAATCTTGTCACATAATTTTTAAATCGCTTATTATGTACATATTTTTAATGACCAATCAATTGATTGAGGTGTGTATAATTAAGGTTTTAATTTATTGTAACAAAGAAAAAGTGAACCCTAAGTTTAATATATAAAACCTAGGGTTAATTTTCTCATTTTTCAAGGGTACATTAGGATGCAAATCAACAAGGTGATTAGATTGAATTTCAACCACGAAGGTGAGCCAATAAAACCTAGATCTACATATTTTTGGGTGTTCAATATTGATTGGGATTGATTTTCCTTGATTAACCTAATTAGACTATGACAAAGATTTGTAGGCAGATCTAAGAAGGGAAGAGTGTTGTGTACCTATCCCAAAAATTTGGTGTTGGTCTGAAAATGAGAATAGAGTCGCCCAAGGGTATCTAGGTCCTTGTATTCCTTTTCTAAAACTATTTTTATAGTCCTTTGATGTCAGATTTGAGATCACAATTTTCGCTTCCAGACTTGTCGAATCATTATCAAATAATTTAGTAGGTGAGTCTTCATGAGTTGGAAAGGTGTAGGGATTTGAATGAAACAATGAATAAATGATATTCAATCTTCCTTAAATCCTCTCTAAATTTGAAATCTGCACATTCAAAGGGAGAAGAAATTTTATGTCATTTAGGGGTTTGCTTTAGTCAAACCCTGTGCTAGTGTTTCCACTTCCAAAATGACAATGTCAATGATAGGAATGATAAATGATAGGAAGGAATGATGAATCAACAAAGTGTTGCAACTCACCACACTTCAATGGATTCCTTGAAGGATTGAATTCATGCACATCACTTTGAGGTTTTGGATCTTGTTTGCTTGATTTCTTGAATTTCTTGGAGACCTACAACAAGGTTTATCCTTCACAAACAATGATAACATAAACATTCATAATACTCACATAAGATTTGACATGATGTTTGGATCTTGAATTAGTACAATAAATCACTAAAATGTTGCTCTTGATTTTCTCGTGATGTTCACCTCTTGCTTCATAATGTTTGTTAATGCTACATACATTTCAAATGATGCAATAACTAGGTATTTATAGGCATTTATTCAATTTCCCACAAATTAGATCCCAATAGTCAACATTTGCAATTTGAATTTGAAATGTTAAAATGCCAACACCAAGGATATTCAAATTTAGATCCTGGAAAAATAGGGGGACTTAGAAGCCCAAGGGAATCCTAGTTCTGGCCCTATTTTCTAGTAAATAATGTGTTGGGGGAAAAACATTAAATAAATGTATCTGTTTAATGCTTGCAATTTCTCGGAAATGGTAAAAATAGGCTATAGAATGCATAATTTGGGAAATTAGATGCTTAATTAGGTTCAATAATTTAGGGGGACAAAACATAGTGTAAAAATTGTCAAGGGTGACAATTTTTGATGCTACATTTAGCCCCCACTTTAGTGAGAGTACAAACTTATGCTCAAAATCACATTAAAGTAGAAAAATTCATGTCAAGAGGGGTCCTATTGTCCAAATGTTGAAGAGATAGGATGGCTAAGGATATAGGGGAAGTTCACAAGCCCCCAAAATTCAAGATCCCATGGAAAGACAATAGAAGGAAAAATAAACATGCACATTTATGATATGCACCTATAATGATGAAAAAAAGTACCCCCCTAACATGGCCTTGATTTAGTGTTGTAATGTGTCTAACATATTCACATTAAGTCTTGGGCCCTTGTGAACTAAATGAGCTTTTTGGTGCCTTATTTGGAGTGTTGTAACACACTTTCACACTTTTCTAGGGTTTTATTTAATAATTGGGCTTCTTTATGCTTTAATTGGCCTTATTTTATATCCCTAAGCCTCATTTAATGCATATTTTCAAGGATAATCCTAAAACAAATCAACATCCAATCATAATTCAGGTGTTTTTAGGTTGTGTGGCCCATATTTAGTGATCTAGTACTCATACGCCACCTTAGGTGTATGAGTCCCAGCTAGGGTTTTGGGTCCCAATCCTAGTTTTACACCTTTCTAAGAATTTTTGAATTTGGTCCCATAAATTATGCCTAATGGGAATCATATGCCACCTTGGGTGTATGAGTCCCGTGTGGCCCAAAATTAAAATTAATTCAAATTTTTGGTGGGATTTTATCCTCCTAGATTTGATGTTGGCTTGTAGTGTTGTAATTTTGGGAATTCTTGCATAATTAAGTATAAATACAAGTTTCTTTCACTCATTTTACACCTAGCAAGTTGAATGAGCATCCTTATAGAAAGTTTGAGTTCACAAGAGCATTCTAGTGTTTACAAGAGCATTCAAGAGCATTTAAGAGTAGATTATCAATCATTTTAGAGCATTATTCAAGCATCAAACATCATGTCAAAGTCTTCATGCATCATGTTTTTTTTTGAGCTAACAATGGTGATGTAGGGTTTCATGATTCAAGCTAGCATTTCATTCAAGATCTATCATAATCAAGCAAGAGTCAAGATCTACATCCATTGGATCCACTTCATACATGTTTGCAACACTTTATTGCTAGGGTTTGGCGAGTTGTAACATCATATTTTGTCCATTCATCATTCTCCATTCCTATTTCATTTCATTTCAAGGTTTGATTACCAAAACGAGGTTTGACCAAGGAAAACCCATTTCCACTAACAAAAAAACATTTTCCTCTCTCTTTAGTGTGTGATTTGTAGGTTTAGCTTGAAGATACATTGAAGAGCAAGTTTGGAGAAAGTTTCCAAAGTGCCAAAAAATTTCAAAGTTATCACCTTGCATTGGAGATACTTGGAGGACTTCTATAGGTTGCAAATCAGGGTTTTGGATCCAGAAATCAATTGGGAAGCACATAACAGACCTTGAAGACCAGATTCATACTTTGAAGCTCCAGAAAACCCTAACTGGACTGATATGCCAATTTTGGCATATGAGTCCTAGTTTAGGTAAAAATTTAGGTTTTTATAGATTTGGATACCAATTTGTCAGATTCCTATTTCTGTACAGAAACCTAGATCTGGGATTGACTCGCCCAGTTTGGCATATGATTCCTAGTCAACATTAAACTCACTATTTTTAGCATTTTAGAGCCTCATTCAATCATCTTAAGATTTCCAGGTGCACACATTCCATCTTGTAGCTTTCTATTTTGTTTTGCATACCTTTCTAGGTCATTTAGTGAAGCATTGCATCATATTAGGGTTTAGCATTACATCTTGCATTTCATTTATCTTTCTAAGTCTTAACTTGGTGGTGAACCCCTCATTAGTTTGCAATCAGACCCTAGGATAACCCTATTGCAAGATCTCTTTCACCTTTGTATTGAGATCTCTAGGGTTATCCTTGAATGAAATAATTGGAAAGTGGGTGTACTCTATGTTCTAAACCATACAAAAGCACCTATCCCATTTTTTGTTATTTAATTTTGGTGAACCTACATTTAGAGAATCATAATTTTGATTTGGAGTACATTACCATCCTAGATCTTACTTGCAATAACATTGCATTGAGTTTTGCACTAGTTAATTGGCATTCTAGGGTTTCTAATTTTGCATTAGTGAAAGTGCATATAGGTTGCATTTTTGCATCTCAAATCATTGAAATTCAAATAAAATCTACATTTTCACTTAGGTTATAGATTACACAACATAAAAAGCATAAAAATCAATTGAAAATTTCTAAATTTTTTGAAAAAAAACCCTCACTGGGACTCATATGCCCCTCTGGGTGAATCAGTCCCAGTGCAGATTCTGCACTACATTTTTTCAAAATTTAAAGCTCTGTTTCTATGCTCCTATTTGTTGTTGATACCCTTCTATTTCAGTTTATAGAGTTCTGTTATAGTAATTTCATTGTTCTTAGCTTATATTTCATTTGCATTCATCTTGCATTTAGTATCCCTTGCATGAGTATTTGGTGTCCTATTACTAATCCTATAGTGAGATGAAGTTCGAGACTCATGCCATCCCATGATAACACAATCGTCGTGGATCTTGGGTTGTCTAGCTCTTTCAATCCTAGTATTGACACTAGTACTCTAGGTATGTACCATACCCTTAACAACTCTTTGCCTTCAAGTAGTGTGATGTATGCTGAAACAAGGATTGATAGTGTCCTGCAAGAAAACATAATTCAAATTCATGAAGATTTAGCAAACCTACAACATCAAGTGTAAAATGACAATATTTCAACTACCTCCATCCCTACCATAGATAACATTCATCGTATGCTTGAAAGTGAAGATGGACTTGACCTTGTGAAAAACATAGTTCAAATCTCTTGAAAACACCTCACCTCAACCACTAGTTGTCCTTTACCTACAAACAATGTCACAAGCCAAGGAGGAATTCAAATCCCTCCTCCCACAACAATTGCCTCAATTCCTACCTATACCAACCCTCAAGTCACAACAACAATGCAACCAACTAGTAATATGATTCCTTCCTTGGGTATTTCCGCTAGCATCCCTAGTACCTTTGTGGCATCACACATCATATCTCCTACCACTTTACCACCTATAAGCATTCCATTCACTTTCCCTCAAACACATACACCCCTCCACCTTTTTCACCTCCATCTCATAACACAAGCAATGACCCTCTCATAAATCAACTCTTCCAAACTGTTTCATCCCTTCAAAAAAAAATTTCCACCATCAACCAAAATCAAAACAACCCACCTACATATTACCTCAAAAGCAGCCCCTTGTCCTTAGATATATTGCAAACAACGATGCCACAAGGTGTAGAGGTGGCTAGATTCGAGAAATATGGAGGAAATGGAGATCCTTCTAACCATTGTAATTCTTATACCACCTTATGTAGTGACTTTGTCCTTGATGATAAAATCTTGGCTAAGCTTTTCCCTAGGTCCTTGAAAGATACTACCTTGGAATGGTTCTCTTCATTACCGAACAACTCAATTCATTCATTCAATGAACTTGTTGAGGCATGTTTCAACTATTTCCAAGTGCATATGACTCCTAAGATGACCTTGGCCGATTTGATGAGATGTAAGAAAAAAGAAGAAGAAAAGATAATTGACATCTCATGCTACCAATCACTTTATTCCCAAATTGATGTTAAGGTCCCTAACCCTCACCTTGAAAAGATGTTCATAGAAAAATTGCAAAGTAAGATACAAGATAAGCTTACCATGATGAAATTCTTGTCCTTCATGCACTTGTGTACTGCCCTCCGTGATTATTAAAACTTAGTTAGTAGTCGAGATATAAAATCCATCTCCAGCCATACCGAGAAATCCGAATCTGCAAACCAAAACAATTCTCAACCTTTTAGAAAATAGAATAAAGGTTTCCTTCAATTCAATCCCCCTCAACAAAAAAAATTAGAATGCTAATAACCAAGTAGCTGTTGTTAAAGCCACCATACCCTTTACCTATGGGGACCGAAAAAGATAATTCACTCCCTTACCCATTACCCTTCAGAATACAATGACACAACTCTTAGAACAAAAAATGATTACCTTTCCTCCCATTAAAACACCCGATCCTAATATAAACCATTGCCCAAAAACTATAGACCAAATTCTTACTGCCATTATCACTGACAAAATGGACATGATACAAAACATTGTAAGTGTCTTAAACATCTTGTGCAAGACCTCATTGATTCTGGTTATCTTTCTGTTGGAGGTGTCAGTGATCAAGGAAATAAGTTTGTTGCCCCTCCTAACTAAAATTTACAAATGTTTACCAATCCTATGCCTAATCATAACATTTCATTTATCAAAGCTAGCGAAACTACAAAAAATGATGTGATGAATGTTGATATAGATGATGATAACAATGATATTGTTCAACATGATGATCCTATGGATGATATTGTAGGAGTGATAGACGTTATTCCTCATAAGGGACAAACTAAAAATCCTCTTGAGATTGTTTTCTCCTCACAAGATATACTTAAACATGCACTCGATGGTCCTCTTTACATAGCTAGCCGAATCTATGACAAGACCACTAATGGGATAATAGATCCTGTCTATGGAGAGAATGTGATCACCAAGGAATTATTACTTCTACAAGAGCACTATCAAGATATATATGATAAATCAATAGCATGGATCAAGACACATAACAGTTTTGCTAGCCCTACAATGGGATCGATCACCTTACCTTTGCAAATAGGACCAAAAACATTAGATATCTCATTCTCCATCATCCCACACTTGGACCAATTTTGTATGAAACTAGGCTATCCATGGATTCACTCCATGAATGCAGTCCCTTCAGTTGTACATAAATGCTTAAAGTTTCCCTTTGACAATGAAATTTTCACTATCCATCATAGTGGCTTTAACCCTTTGTCTTCCCATGGAAATTTTTCCTTTGATTTCTTTTGGCCTGAGCTTATAGAACCTATCAAACCGTGAGAAGACTTGTTTTTCAAATCCTATCAAAAGTTCAAGGAAAAGAAAATAGTAGAATTATCCCTTCAAAACATGTCTCTGCCCACCATCGAGCCTACCATCCTAGATGAAACCATGATTGAACTTAAAGAAATTCCAAATAACCAAGACCAACCTAAGACAAAACCTTCACCTACTTCCTAAAAAAGACCAAGAGATAATGAAAATAATCCCATCACACCTCCTAGAATAAAAAAAGTTTACAAAGTCAAAGAGAAAGTGGTCAAACAACCTCCCATGGTTCCTTCTATTCCTCCCCTTGGGGAAGAAAAGAAACCTATGGTTGATCAACCCACTCCTACACAAACACAACTTGAAAATAGAACTAAAAGAAATAGAGGTGCTAGAGAGCATAGGCGTAGATGTTGTGCCCTTGCTCGCAACTTACATGAAGAAATAAACAAAGAAAATCAAGATCCAAACTCAACTCAAGCAATGCATGATGACTCTAGCCCCGCCTTGCCCCAAAACAATCCAATACAACAATTGCAAGAAAAGTTGAACCCTTCTTTAGATATTATCATCTGACCTCTTGTTGTGATTAATTTGGATGATGATGATGAGATTTCAAAGATTGATGAACAAGTGCATAATGAATTGAATACATTATTTTCCTCTTCCATGAGCTTAAACGACAATTCTCCTAAGAAGAGTGTTGAACTTGGTAATGACCCTAGTTCGACAATTTCTATTGTCCCTTTGGCTAGTTTTTCGCCTTCAGTATATAATGGACATGTTTGGGATGCATATGACCTACTTTAGGTTGAATCAAATGTGCCTTACTAGTCTTTTACATTATTTCCTTTTGACTTTCTTTTGAGTGATTGCATATGTGTAATGTGATCTCTCACATTGTGTTGTTTGATGTATCTCTCTCTCTCTGTAACATTCCTCTATTTGTACCTTCATTCTTCTATATGTTGTAAAGTCTTTCCTTTATCTTTTTCATTTGTCTTATGTTTTCCTTTTGGGGATGATGTAAGGTGTCGAGATAGTCATGTCTCTTCCATGTTGACCCAAAAGGTTTTCCTTTACTTTTCTTTATCTTTTCTTTGTCTTGTGTTTTCCTTTTGGGGATGACACAAGGCATTGAGACATTCATGTCTCTTCCATATTGACCCAAATTTTTTTTCTTTGTTTTCATTCTCTTTGTGTCATTCTTCCAATTCTATGTGTATTCAGGGAATGATGACAATTTTGAGCTCTCTTAAAAAAATTGTAGCAAGAACATACTGACCCCAAATCCATAGATCCCTTATGTGTTTGGTGTTTTCATTTTGGGGGCAACCCCTCTCTTTTCTTTTGCATGATGTAGCTTCATTTGGAAACATATCACTTGGAATAGGGCTTTCCAAGTTAGCTCTCATGTCTTCTTTATTGTTAGCATTTATCATTTGCTACTTTGAAGTAATTGCTCACAACATGGTGTTTAGCAATTTCTTTAAAGTGGGCATACATTAACATTATTCTTTTGTATTTTTTTTCCTTTTCATGGTTCATGGTGTAGTCTTTTTTACTTCATGCAATGTGTTTTTTTCTTTGTGGATGAAATTGGGTGTGATGTCCTTCAAGAGGGTGATCTCTCTTAGTATATTACATTCCTCTTAGTGGCTTGGCATGACACACTGCATCCCCTAAGTTGTGAATCTTCTATTCTTTGATTGGTCCTCTCTTGGATACATTAGGCACAATGTTCCCTAAGTTAAGACCTCACATGAACTAAGCAAGACTCCTTTGAATTTTCTTTACCTTTTTCATTTACATTTTTAGTTATATGGCCACCTTGCATAACACAACTTTCATGCTTGTAGAGCTATCATGTTTGTTCATGAGTTCCAAGCATACAAAGCTTTACTTGCCTCATGAAGCTCAAAAATCATTTTTTTTGCGTGGCGCCTTATTAAAGTTATTAGGAGGTATAACTTTGGTATGGTTTGATGGGAAGCTAAATGAGGGAATGACTTTCCCTTAGCCACTCGCGTGTGTGAGCACATACTAGCCGTGTGTGTATGTCTCACCTTCTTGGATTTCTCATCTAGTAGACAGTCTGAAATTTCGTTGCCTCAAAGTGAGTGTGCATTTTTCAGAAAAAATAGCCTATATCTGATCCACATCGCAACGAAAAAATGGTTAAAGCTTGATCCACCCCTTCTTTTTAACTTTTCTTCTCTCCATGTCCTTATGCCTTTTTATTGCGCCTTATATCATTTTTCATGTGTGTTCTTTTGTTCCTATGTTGGTTTTCCATAGGACCTTGGTCTTGGGGGCTCGCACAACCCTCTTGATCATGACCGCCCTATCATACTAACATTGGTGCATTTGGACCCCTCTTGATATGCATTGGTCTACTTTAGTGTGAGTTGGAAGCATGTTCCTCCTCTTACTAAAGTGGGGGCTAGATGTAATGACGATAAAATGTACCCCCCTAACATAGCCTTGATTTAGTGTTGCAATATTCACATTAGGTTTTGGGCGCTTGTGAACTAAATGAGCTTATTGGTTCTTGTAAGAGAGGGGGACCAACCATGTTCAAGGCCCCAGGTCATGGAGAGCCAAAAGCGGAAGGCTGCCCTAACTTACCTCAGCTTAAAGGGGCGTTTAGAGATGAAGGATGAGAATGATGAGGACTATAGGGTCCTTTGATCACTTTGTAGACCTGAAATTCAAGGTGGGGCTAGGGGAGCCAGTTTTTGGGTTCAACACTGTGCCTCAGGTAGCTCTCTGCCCGAGGAAGAAAACGTGGTTCCAGGACGATAGTGCGACGCTTTGGCGTTTCTCAGGTGCGCTGGTGTTTGTGTGAACAGAGGACTAAAAAGACAAGGTTAAACACTAGAAAATAGACTAACAACCTAGGTAATGTTTTTTAGGAGAACAAAATAACACTATGAAATAAGAAATATATAAATGAATGTGATAAAGTAAATAGATTAAAGCTAGGGTGACAAGAATGATCTCACAAAAGTACTTGTTCACCATCTAGCTCCAAGTAGCACATCCACCTACAAAAAATAAAGAGGAAAATTGTTGGGTGGCTGTATAGGGGCCTGCCTGAGTCAGACCCCTGTTTTGGTGTTTCCACCTCCATGGACAACCAAGTTTGCAACAATGGAGAAATATATGATAAAGAAGGAAATGAAGTAAAGAACACAAGAGCACTACAAATAGTAAGGTGCTACCCTACCAAATCATAAAGGAGAGGAGTAGAAAGCTTACCACCTCCACCAAGAGCTCACTAGCCAATGGAGGAGAAAATGAGAGGACTCAAGCCCCTGCTACAATGGTGTTGTTCCACACTTGCTCTACAAATTTGATGGAGTGTTGTTGTTGCCACTATGGAGTGAAAAGTGTTGCTTGAGAGTGATGGATGCAAGAAAATCTATGTGGAATACTTAGAGAATGGATTGGAGAGATGAACTAAACACTTAGAAGGTGAGATGAAAGAATGAAGAGTGAATTTGGAGAGAATGAAGAAAATGACCATATTCGAGCCGGTTCGTCGAAGAGGGCGTTACAAATTGTCCTCCAATGGGAAGTGTAATGCCTTTGTAGGCTCTAAATGCAGGAATATTCTAGGGACTAAGTGTGCTATGCATGCGTCTGCATGTCGCGCAGGCGTCCCTGACAGTTATTCCTCTGCTGACACACAAAATGGATGCCAAGTGGAATGAAGGCAATAGGTTTATGTGGAATTACCCTTCAAATTTGGTTTTCTAAAGTGAGGAAGGTTAAAAGGGGAATTTGCATAAGGGGTGCAAATTCACTCCTATACATTTTCCCCCCACTTTATTGAGCACAAATATTGATGAGTGCTTCGGTAAAGTATATTGAAGAAGTAATAGAGTTAGAAATGTATACCTGAACCATCGAGAAAGCAAACCATGATCTAGAAAACTCGAGAGTACAGGAGAAGCAAAGGACTTCATAGCCATGTAGAACTATGAAGCTAAAGAATGAAAGCGTCTTACAGGCCCACAGACCTGCAAGGAGGCGACCCCCAAGATCTCTCACATGAAGGAAGCCCCAAGGAGAAAGTGCCTCATAGGTCCATAGACCTGCAAGGAAGGTGTCCTCAAAGATCTCTCGCATGAAGGAAACCCAAAGAAAAGTTCCTTACAGACCCGCATACCTGCAAGGAAGCATCCCCCAAGATCTCTCACATGGAGGAAGCCGAGAAAGTTCCCTACAAACCTGTAGACCTACAGGGAAGGTGTCCTTCAAGATCTCTTGCATGAAGGAAACCAAAGAAAGAACCCTACAAACTCACATACCTATAGGGAAGGTATCCCCCAAGATCTCTCACATGAAGGAAACCCAAAGAAAGTGCCCTACAGACCTGCAGACCTATAGGGGAGAAACCCCCAAGATCTCTCACATGGAGGAAGCTCAAAGGAAGTTCCTTACATGACTGCAAAACTGTAGCGAGGTATCCCCAAAGATCTCTCACATGGAGGAAACCCAAGGAAAGCAGACTTTGCAGAGTTAAAAAGTGGCTTCGTAGGCGTACTTGCAAAGCAACATGTTTACCCCCAGATAGAACATGTTAGAAAGCAGCCACATAGGCAAGTAAGTAGACAATTGTGCAGACCATCAACAAGTTGGAAAAATTTCAAAGGGGTTCCTTAGGAACCCTGGCGTGAAGAAGGGGTCCACTCAAGGGATGCGTTGTTCGAAAGTAGGTGTTTTCTTTCTTGAATCGATTTGTCATCAAGGAATCCTTTTTAAAGATGTTCACTTCATCAAGGAATTCAAAAGGAAGAATATGCCCTCATGTGAGGGGAAGATCAAAGTTGTTCCCACTTTGAAGGAAGGTTTTCAAGTTATTTCTTTACGAACCTATGATGAAGGAAACACATTCCATTAGGGTTTCAAGTAGAGAATGTGATTCTTGAAAAGAGGTTTGTGAAGATTCTCAAGAAAAGATTCATTGGAAATGAATGCAATTTTTGAAAATCAAAATATTGAAGAAGTGGCATTGTCACACATACGAGGGAAAACTCAAGCAAATAAGAGAAACATAAAGGAAAAGAAAAAGAGAAAAGAAAACATGAACAAAGGGCATAGGGGTAGCCTGATATTTTAGGGTTAGAAATGCTCATAAATATATATAGTAATAGTATATAAAATGAACTGTCATCAACCCCCTACTATATCACACCATGTGAAGAATGCGCGAGAAGACAAAGTAAAAATAAAAAATTGGGTCAACATGGAAGGGAAGCCTAAATTCCCCCAACACTGCATCATCCCCAATTTACCAAAAATGAAGTCACAAACATAAAATAATGATGATAAAAATAGAGGAAGGTTTACGACACAAAAACCATGCCTGTATCAAAGCATCAACAAGAGTGATGAGGATCATCCAGGATTCACATAGCACAGTCATGGGGGAACACATCACAACACACACACACAACTAATCTAAAGATAAAGAAGAGGCCTCCTCCTAACACCAATCAACCAAGGGGTCATCCAATTCCCACTCTAGATCATCATAGGGGGAAGGAGCACAAACCTATAATGATGGAATGTTAAGAGGAGCATCTGAACCTCCCACAACAAGGGCTAAGAGGGCCCCGTAAGGTCCTCTCCACTGAGCTCTTGTGGAGCTAAGGTCAACGACTTCATGAAGATCACCGACAAGGATGAAACCTCATCCAGAGAGTTGAATATGCACTTTACAGGAGTGCCATGTTTTACCTCAACAAACAGAGAAGGTTGCATTTGAGATTCACTGCTAGGCTCATTGAGTGATTCGGGAGTAGTGGCAAACTCAGGAGAAGTCAAGACTAGTTCTGTCACTACAACAAAATAAGTCAGCACCAGACCACCTTTCAGATAAGGTGGGCTCCTCTTACATCCTTTGTTGCTGGAAGGACCACTCTCTACCTTCTACTTCGTTAGAGGATGTGAACTCCCAACAAATGAAGCAAGAGGTGCAAAGGAAGAGAAAACTGCAGTAGACACCACCGAAGTGTTTGTCATATCTATGGGTTTCAGGAAAGGTGGGACATCTAGAACAAACATCAACAAAGGTGGCTCCACCGAAGGGGCAATGAACACCTGCACCTTTTTAGAGTCAGGCGCATTCGCACTCACAACGAAAGCTAGAAGTGATACTGAATTAGTTTGAATGGAAGTAGAGGGGAGAAGAGAGGAGGATGTAGTAGGAGGCCTTGATATAGGGGCAATCATCTCCTCTTCCTTCCTCTATAAGGCAGTATGCTCAGCCATGAGAGCCTTTCATCGATGCTTGTGCTCGCATGCAAGGCAGTTTCTGTGACTCCTTGAACCAGAGGTTGGGGGTTGCGAAGGAATAGAGGGCTCTGACTTTGCCATGGGAGTGTCCACTATAGATGTTTCCGATGGAAGAACAGACTCCTGAATGAGAGTAGGAGGAACAGGTTGAGAAGTAGTAGGGGGAGTTGGCTCAAGTGCCTTAGCAACAAGCCCCTTCTCGTTTACTTCTTTTGGAGTAGAAGTGGTAGGAGGCCATGGAGGTTGAGACAAAGAGGACTCTCCATGGGGACCTTTCTTCCTATTCTACCGAATGAGCTTGGGATCTATGGGAAAAATAGGAAGCTCAAATACGGGACGCTTGGGATTTCACCAAGCGGGCACCATAAGATTCTCTCACAAATGTGGAATAGAATTTGATGGCGCCTCAACGGGGTGAGAGGAAGCATCAGATTGAATAGTGGAAGTGAAAGAAGGAGGACCTCAGGACCGCTTCTCTTCTTCCCTTCTATGTGCCTTGGCGGCATCATTGTCACCTTTTAGGCAAGCCCTATGTGAAACAACATAAGGTGACATAGGGTATCTCACTTTCGGCCTTAGGCACCCTTTATTATAATTTTGATACGTTCAGTGTAGAAGGTCCATCCTAGGTGGGAGAGGACCAACAGGTACAGACCAAGAGTAATCCAAGGATTAGCTACCACGAGCAACTGGTGGTCTATAACCGGTGTCATGAATCACATGCACGAAACCCCCGTGGATAAATTTTAAACATTTATACATGACCAAGGGTATGAAATTCATAGCAACTAACCAAGAGACACCCAAATTTACTCTAAAGAGTTTAGACTTAGGGATTATGTTGAACAAAATCTTCATATATTTAGGTCCAACCAAAATTGATAGGACAATACTACCCAAAGGGGGCACAAAAAGTTCATCATGCATGTGGATGGTGCTGACAGGTGCATAATACCCATCTTTTTGCAAAAAGTTTATTAGCATGATCTCCTCAGTTATAATGTTTACTTGAGATGTCAGATCAACGAGAACACCTGCTACGATGTTTGCATTGATTCATGTAGGGATGTAGAGAGGAGATGGTTCTCTATTAAAACCCATCGACAAGTCTTGTGAAGTGACGGTTATACCAGTACCATTGCTCACAGGCTGTGTAGAGGGGATAAGTTGATGCAGGAAAGAGGCCATTACGCACACTCAACGATACTTTCATAGAGTCCCTAAGGGTTAAAGGATAATATGGTGACCCAATTAAGGTTTCGCTATGCAACACCTTTAGAACCTTCCAACTACACCTACTAGGGGTCACAAGTTGGGTTGTAAGGTGAAAGCCTCACAACACTCACACCTACAACACTCCTAGGATACGAGGAAAGGAACTTTCAGTATCACAAAACATAACCAAAATGGTTCATGTCATGTAAGAGAGGGGGACCAACCACATTCAAGGCCCTAGGTCATGGAGAGCCAAGAGCGGAAGGCTTCCCTAACTTACCTCAGCTTAAAGGGGTGTTTAGAGATGAAGGACAAGAATGATGAGGAATATAAGGTCCTTTGATCACTCTACAGACTCGAGATTCGAGGTGGGGCTAGGCGAGCAGGTTTTTGGGTTCAACATTGTGCCTTAGGTAGCTCTCTACTTGAGGATGAAAGTGCAGTTTTGGGATGACAACACAAGACGTTGGTGTCTCTTATGTGCATTGGCGTCCATGCGACCAGAGAACTAAAAAGATAAGGTTAAACACTAGAAAATAGACTAACGACCTAGATAATGGTTTTTAGGAGAACAAAATAACATTATGAAATAAGAAATGTATAGACGAATGAGATAAAGTAAATAGATTAGAGCTAGGGTGACAAGAATGATCTCACAAAAGAACTTGTTCTCCAGCTAGCTCCAAGTAGCACATCCACTTGCACACAATAAATAGGAAAATTGTTGGGTGGGTGTATAGGGGCTTTCCTTAGTCAGACCCCCGTTTTGGTGTTTCCTCCTCCACTAACAGCCAAGTTTGCAACAATGGATAAATATATGATAAAGAAGGAAATGAAGTAAAGAACACAAGAGCACTACCAAATAGTAAGGTGCTACCCTACCAAATCATAAAGGAGAGGAGTAGAAAGCTTACCACCTCCATGAGAGGACTCAAGCCCCTGCTGTAATGGTGTTGTTCCACAATTGCTCTACGGAGTTGACAAAGTGTTGTTGTTGCTGCTATGGAGTGCAAAGTGCTGCTTAAGAGTGATGGATGCAAGAAAATTTGTATAAAATACTTAGAGAATGGCTTGGAGAGATGAATTGAATGCTTAGAAGGTGAGATGAAAGAATGAAGAGTGAATTTGAAGGAGATAATGAAGAAAACAACCATATTCAGGTCGGTTAGTCGAAGAGGGTGTTACAAATCGACCTCCAATGGGAAGTGTAACACCTCTGCAGGCTCCAGATGTAGGAATCTGCTAGGGACATAAGTGCGTCGCATGAACATTTGAACGTCGCGTGGGAATCCTCGACAGTTATTCCTCTACTGACACACAAAATGAATGCCAAGTGGAATGAAGGCAACAGGCTTATGTGGAATTTAGCCTTCGAATTTGGTTTTCTAAAGTGAGGAAGGGTAAAAGAGAAATTTGCATAAGGGGTGCAAATGTGCTCCTATATAGTTCCTTATTTGGAGTGTTGTAAAGTTTTATAACACACTTTCATAGTTTTCTAGGGTTGTTTTTAATAATTGGGCTTCTTCATGCTTTAATTGGCCTTATTTTATATCCAAAAGCCTCATTTAATGCATCTATTCGAGGATAATCTTGACACAAATCAACATCCAATCATAATTTAGGTGTTTTAGGTTGTGTGGCCTAGATCTAGTAATCTAGGACTCATAGACCACCTTGGGCATATGAGTCCCACCTAGGGTTTTGGGTCCCAATCTTGGTTTTACACCTTTCTAGGCATTTTTGAATTTGGTCCCATAAATTATGCCAAATGGAACTCATATGCCACCTTGGGCGTATGAGTCCCGTGTGGCCCAAAATTAAAATTAATTCAAAATTTTGGTGGGATTTTATCCTCCTAGATTTGATGTCAACTTGTAGTGTTGTAATTTTGAGAATTCTTGCATAATTAAGTATAAATACAACTTTCGTTCACTCATTTTACACCTCGCAAGTTGAATGAGCATCCTTATAGCAAGTTTTAGTTCACAAGAGCATTGCAATGTTTACAAGAGCATTCAAGGGAAGATTATAAAATATTTTAGAGCAATATTCAAGCATCAAGCATCATGTCAAAGTCTTCATGCATCATGTTTGTTTTTGAGCTAACAATGTCGATGTAGAGTTTCATGATTCAAACTAGCATTTCATTCAAGATCTATCATAATCAAGCAAGAGTCAAGATATACATCCATTGGAGCCACTTCATACATGTTTGCAACACTTTATTGCTAGGGTTTGGCGAGTTGTAACATCATATTTTGTCCATTCATCATTCTCCATTCCTATTTTATTTCATTTCAAGGTTTTATTACCAAAACAAGGTTTGACCAAGGCAAACCCATTTCCACTAACAATTTTTTTTTTCCCCTCTCTTTAGTGTGTGATTTGCAGGTTTAGATTGAAGATACATTGAAGAGCAAGTTTGGAGAAAGTTGTCAAAGTGCCAAAAGTTGTCAAAGTTATCACCTTGTATTGGAGATACTTGGAGGACTTCTATAGGTTGCAAATCAGGGTTTCAGATCCGAAAATCAATTGGGAATGACAGAGTAGACCTTGAAGACCAAATTTAGACTTTGAAGCTCTAGAAAACCCTAACTAGACTGATACGCCAATTCTGGCATATGAGTCCCAATTTAGGTAAAAAATTAGGTTTTTACAGATTTGGATACTCATTTGCTAGATTCTTGTTTCTGCACAGAAACCCAAATCTGGGACTGATTTGCCCAGTCTGGCGTATGAGTCCCAGTCAACATTAAAGTCATTGTTTTCAGTATTTCAGAGCCTCATTCAATCATCTTTAGATTTCCAAGTGCACACATTGCATCTTGCAACTTTTTGTTTTGTTTTACATACTTTGCTAGGTCATTTAGTGAAGCATTGCATCATATTAGGGTTTAGCATTACATCTTGCATTTCATTTATCTTTCCAAGTCTTAACTTGGTGGTGAACCCCTCATTAGTTAGCAATCATCCCTTAGGACAACCTGAAATATGCTAACCAATTTTTTTGAAATATTTACACAACATAAACCAACACTAGCCAACTTGATTAGCGTTAGCTCTAAATTGAAAACCACGTGGAAAAGATCTCAATGCCAAGAATGTAGACTCAATCCCAATGAAGGAGAGGTGTTGTAATATGGCGGAGAAAACTAAAAACAACAACTTGAACTGAAACAAACTCAACGTCAAGAATGTGCACTCAAGATCCCACTGAGGGTGAGGTGCTAACATATGACGGAGTTATTAAATTAAAATTGGAACAATAGGCGGATAACCAGCCATGGAAAAATACAACTATCTAATTCATCCGCTGTGGCGGGCATCCACTGGAGAGTGGGGATTCACCACTTGAGAGTGGGTACAAAGATATTTCAAATGTTCGTTCTTCCACACTGGCGGTAAACCATCCAGGGGTAATTAATATGAATTTAAACAAGTAATTGCAGCAATCATACTGGTTGGATTAGTACTACTAAACCACAACCTTACAATTCAAGATTCTGCAAATATGAGTTTTACAATGATAGAAAATGAAGCTAAGAAGAGGAGAATGAATTACAACAATGATTTAACACTCCAAAACTAAAGTAATAGGCCAAAACAAAAATCTAATACAATCTGATATAAAAATCTGAGTTCTGGAATTTCTTATCAGCAAACTAGGAAATCAATAAAATGCTCATAACCTCATTAGATTACCTCTGTTTTGCATGAAAAAAAAGCCAATGTGATGCAGGAAGATAGGCGCCCAAAATCAGATGAAGAAACAACAACAAAAAAAAAATATATTTCTTACACACTTCCCAATGCACCATGAAAGGTACGACCTTCTTGAGGGGCGATTTTGTCACCAAAAATCAAAATCTTCAAAATAAATTCCCATACTTTGCAAGGAGGGTCGCCTAAGATCAGCAATTGCTTAGCAAAAATGCCCAGAACCAAAATAAATTTATTCAAGGAGCTGCATTCAATTTTCACTTTCAGCTGTATGTGAACTAGCAATACCAAAATTGATAAATCTCCAAAAATTCTCCACGATTGAGCTCAATCTGCTAGTCTGGATGAGAAGCAACAAAGACCAACTAGGTGTTGTATCTCAAACACGAAATTGGTTAATTGGCTAGGAGGTAGCATCCCCGAAGCAAAGTTTCAATTGTCATTCTGACAACATAACAGTATGATAACATGAATCGATGGTAAAGCTGGAGCAACACTTCCATTTTATAAAAGATCAGAAGACTCATCAAATTCCCAGAAGGTACGCCAATAGACACCAAAGACCTTTCAAATTTCCAAAAAACCTTTTAACTTCTCAAAATGGCACCCACTTTATCAAGGCACAAATAAACTTTATTTTTAAAAGAATATCTTCAAGAAAAGGCATCCACTTTTCCCAAGGCATTAAAAGACTTAAAATATTAAATTTATCCTTCATGATGATGTCCCCCTTCATGACCACCTTTTAAGAACAACTTAAACTTATTTTCCCTAGGCCAAGGGGTTAACTGCAAATTATAACATTAATGCCTTTAATCACCAAAATAAAACCTTTAGAAGCCAGACTTGAATTGCATTAAATGCTCCAACTGAAAAATGAAGACCTTGAAGACAAATAACTACATACTGCCAAAAAATAGAATTTACTATAAATAGTAAACTCCCAGAAAAATCCATAGAACCTCAGAACTAGAAACCCTAATTTTACCTCAAACGAGCCTACAAGCTTCCAGAATAGGCTGATGAGTGAAGAACAGATCACTGATGAGAAGGGGAAATTACAGTCTGCCCTCCTTGAGATTGCTTGTCCTCAAGCAACTGAAAAGATGGATGCAACAAAATCCGTTCTCCTTCCCACATGGCATCTTCAATAGGCAAATTCCTCCATCTAACCAAGTATTCCTTGATTGTCCTTCTCCTCAAGGAACACTCTCTAGTATCAAGAATCTCTTCTGGAATCAACACCAACTGACCTTCCTCATCCAATGGAGGTAATTCTGAAGTAGCCACAACATTGTGTCCAAGTGCCTTCTTGAGGCATGACACATGAAAGACGTTATGCACCTTGCTTTTAGCTGGAAGCTCCAACTCATAAGTAACTTCACCAATCCTCTTGGTGACTTTGAAGGGACCATAAAAATGTGGCTTCAACTTTTTTGCACCACTCTTATTGAGGGAAGATTGTCGCTAGGGCTGAAGCCTCAAGTAAACCATGTCTCCTACTTCAAAAGATCTCTCAATATGCTGCTGATCAGCGTATAACTTCTACTGGTTTTGAGCTTGTTGCAGATTTTCATTTAGAGATTTTAAGATATTTTGGCTCTGTTGTAGCATATCCTTTGCTTGTGGAGCTTTACTATCACCAAACACTAAATCAACAAAGTTAGTAGCATCATAACCATAGAGAGCCATGAAAGGGGACATCTTAATTGACATATGATAGGAAGAGTTATAACAATACTCTCCTAAATGAAGCCACTTAATCCAAGCTCTTTGCTGTCCTAAAACATAGTTTCTTAAGTAGCCTTCCAACCATTTGTTAACAATTTCTGATTGCCCATCTGTTTGTGGGTGATAACTAGTGCTTGGAGTAAGCACCGTCCCACTCAATTTGAAGATCTCTTGCCAAAAAATACTTAGGAACTTGTTGTCCCTATCACTGACAATAGTTTTAGGCAATCCATGCAAACAAAAAACATCTCTAAAAAATAATTTAGCCACTTGAGCTGCTGTAAATGAAGTTGTGACAACATAAAAATGAGCAAATTTTGTTAGTCTATCTACCACAACAAAAATACAATCACATCCTTGCACCTTGGGTAACCCCGTGATAAAATCCATTGCAATGCTTTCCCATTTCTGATTCGGAATTGGAAAGGGTTGTAACAGACCAGTTGGATAAGAGTGTTCATTTTTATTCTTTTGACAAATCAGACACTCTCTAATGTAGTTCAAGAATTCTTCTTTCAACCCTCTCCAAGTGAATCTTTCATGAATCTGTTTATAAGTCTTGAAAATCCCTTGATGACCAGTAAGGGGAACATCATGAAAAGATTGTAGAATCTTCTTTTTAAGCTTAGATTCATGCACTAAAAAGATTCTATCTTTATAGTAAATTAACCCATCAACCAACTTATACCTTTCATCAACCAAATGACCTTCTAGTAAGCTGGTTGCAAACTGATTTTTAGCATAATTAGCAGCAATTAACTCTTTCCAATCTACTGATAACTCACAAAGTGACTGCAAATGAGGCCTTCTTGAAAGAGCATCAACCACTATGTTATTTTTCCCTTTGACATATTCAATGTCAAAGTCATATTCCTGGAGCTTACTTACCCACTTCTGCTGCCTTTCATTCAAATCCTTTTGGCGCATAAAATGTTTAAGACTATTGTGGTCAGTTTTAACAACAAATTTACTTCCCACCAAATATTGACGAAATTTAGACAAAGCATGCATGATGGCAAGCATCTCTTTGTCATAAATGGAGTAAGTTTTTTCCGCTTTTCTCAACTTCTGGCTCTCAAAGACAATGGGATGTTTGTCTTGCATTAGAATAGCTCCAACACCTTCACCTGAAGCATCACATTGTAATTCAAATGGTTTTGTAAAATCCGGAAGAGCCAACACTGGACATGTACTCATGATTTTCTTAAACTTATCAAAAACTTCTTGTGCCTTCTTGGTCCAAAGAAAATCTCCTTTATTTGTAAGATCTGTGAGAGGGGCTGCTTGATGAGAATATCCTTTCACAAATCTTCTATAGAATCCACATAAACCCAAAAATCCTCTCAAATGAGAGACATTCTTTGGAGTTGGCCAATAAGGAATGGCTCTTATCTTCTCAGGGTCAACTTTCACACCCTTCGCATTGATAATGTGACCAAGATATAATAGCTCTGTCATCCCAAACTCACACTTTGATTCTTTGGCGAACAAGCATTCTGATTCAAAAATACTAAGCACTTCTTCCAAATGCTTAAGGTGCTCTTCCCATGACTTATTGAAAATGAGGATGTCGTCGAAGAAGATGAGCACAAACTTCCTCAACAGCTATCTAAAAATCTTGTTCATACAAGATTGAAATGTTGCTAGAGCGTTTGTCAACCCGAAAGGCATGACAAGGAATTCAAAATGCCCAAAGTGGCATCTGAATGCTGTTTTTTCTATGTCTGTCTCCCTCATTCTGATTTGATGATAACGTGAATGAAGATCAATCTTTGAGAAAAACATAGCTCCATGGAGCTCATCAATAAGCTCATCTATCCTAGGAATATGATATCTATTCTTGATTGTCTTTTGATTCAATGCACGGTGATGAGCCTTAAATATGCTCATAGTTTGAAACTTTGATACTCTTACTTTTATTGTTAATAGTTGTTTAAATCGGTTGATTAAAGACTTTTGGAGTAGTATCCTGTAGCAATGAATTCTATATTCCTGCAGCTTGATAACTTCATTAATTACCTTTTTGACCGCCTGCATCGCTGATGTATGCTTATGATTTTGGATAATGGAATAGGATTAACATGTGATTAATGAATAGATGATGTGTCATTGTGTGTATGCTTTCTTTCGCCTCTGTTATTTATTGCAGGATTGTTGGAGGGAGCTGAAGCTGATCAAGTGCAAGAATCTCGACTTTGTTGAAGAAGTCGTTCTAGTAATAACTTTTTGACCGAATCTTTGGGAAGATGCTTAAACGGTCCTTTAATTTAGGGAGTGTGTAATGCTATATTTTCTCTGGGTCGCGTCGAGCAGATAGACTTTCATTTATGAATATCTGTTCCGTGGATTCAGAATGTATTTATGATCACGACTTCCTCTGTTAATTAGTTAGTTGTCTTTTTCATTTAAATAACCGTTCCTCCTGCGTGAGTGAATGAGGATGAAATAGTATGTGTTAGAATTAAGTTGAACAAGTAATAAAGTTCTGTGTTAAGTTTTATTTTCAAAATAGAGTAATCGATGTATCCTGGTTCTGAATATGAATAAAAATCGATGAAGCTTTGAGTCAACTTCTTGTGTAATCTAAGTTGATGCTTGCTAAGGGGGCCCACTTAGTAAGTATTCTATAGCAAGTTGTTGTGATTAACTGTTCATTTCATGTTGATTACTAGTTAGAATCTATTTCTGTAGATTTCAACGCAAACTCAGCTTTGTATTGTTCCTGCAACATCGGGAATCCATCCCTGTGTCTGTTCCTGCAACATAAAGCCAGTTCACAGTTTGTCCTTTAAATAGCTGCTATGATTTCTATTTTAGCCGAGTTGTGTTTAAGTTAAAATGATTTACGTTGTATTACTGTTAAGCATTTATTTTCTATAGATGGTGATTGGAAACTAGTTCTTAGTGCACATACCGTGCTGCTCCATTTCAAGTATACGCACCCTGGTTTGATAAAGTAAATGAACAACCATGAAAAGATGTTAGTCACCTGTTGGAATGTCCAATTCCTAGGTTTAGTTCTACTGTGACTTTTATATCCTTTTGTGGGCATGACCACACGGTAGTCAACACACATATGCATTGTGCCATATTTCTTTTTGACCAGTACCACTGTAGAAGCAAAAGGACTCTTGTTAGCTATAATGAAACTACTCTCCAATAGCTCCTTGATGGCTTTTTCAATCTCATCTTTCTGCTTCTTTGGATAATGGTAAGGTGTAGTCATGACAGGCTTTGCTCCTTCTTCTAATTCAATTACATGCTCAGAACCTCTTTTAGTAGGTCTTCCAGGAGGTAGGCTTCCAAAGATTTTGCTCTTCTTTGAAAGTAAGGCTTGAATATCAGGGTGATATTGCCTTTTTTCTTCCACTGGGTCAACTGGTAGAACCAAACATTCAACAGCCCATTCAACTTGGTCGTGATGGATCAGCCTTTCCATCCTCTTCAAAGACACAATTCGAGGGGCCCCATTTGACATCCCTCTTAGAACAACCTTCCTTCCATTAGACTGAAATTTTAGCTCCATAGTTTGCAAATTCAATGTGATCTCACCAAGAGATCGCGACCATTGTATGCCTAGCACAACATCAGTATCTCCGATTCCCACCACATAAAAATCATCTTTAACCTCATAATTTCTTAATTTCATAGAGAGGTTAGGAATCTTCCTTGTGCAAGACATAGTAAAACCATCTGCAACCATTACCTTGAAACCTTCAAATTCCTCAGTCTTCAAACCCTTTTTAGCAACCAAACCTTCATCAATAAAATTATGATTTGCTCCAGTGTCAATTAGAGCAACAATCCTTTGTGAATTAACTACTCCATGAACCCAAAAGGACTCATTTTTTTGAAAACTTGATAGTTGTGCGAACGCACTACCATCTACCACCTCATTAGTCTTGTCTTTTGGGGCTTCTTCACCATCACTACTTGCTGATTCGTATTGCTGATTAGATGAATCAGATTCTGATCCATAATCAGAATATCCCTCCATTCGATTTTCTTTGCCTCTTCCATAGCAATGGTGACCCTTAATCCAGGGTTCATGACAAGTGTAGCAAACTCCATCTTTTCTAAGCTGTTCCTTGAGCTCCTCTGATAACCTTGGTGGAAACTTCTTAGGCAGATTTTAAGAATTTTTTTTATCTTTCTTATGGCTGAAAGGTTTCGAATGAAACTTAGGCCTTGGGGCTGCCAACTCCATGCTCCTCGCTTTCTTGATAGCTTCATCTAGAGTTGGTGGATCAAAGGCTTTGACCCATCCTTTCAAGGGCTCCATTAATCCTTCTGCAAAGAGTACCACAAGTCTTCTCTCAGTAATGTTAGGCACCATTACTGACAACCTTTGAAAATCAGCCACATTATTTTCTAAAGATCCTTGTTTTAATTGTGCCAATTCTCTGAATCTCAACTCTGGATCCTTGGTATCAAATCTCTCGATCAACTTATTGGTAAACTCATCATAGGTATGAATGAGGTTATGGCCAAGAGTGACCAAACCATGAGTCCACCATTTGTGAGCTATCCCATCCAAATGCAAAGAAGCAAATTTGATAGCATCTCCTTCTGGCATGGGTTTGAGAGAGAGATAATTATCTAGCTTTTGTACCTATGATCTGGCTGTGCACTTATTACTACCATCAAAATGCTCCATAGTTATCTTTCCAAAAGCTTGGTAGAAATCATTTCTAGGCACCATAGGAGGACGTTGCTCATTCCTTCCTCCATTTCTATGACTCCTTTAATTCATGAATTGATCAAAGGTCCAACCATCTCTCAAATTGAGAGGTAAAGAAACATACTCCATGTAAGCTTGACGTGCATCATCAACAAAGGTTGGTGCAGCTTCAACCGATTGTTGCTCTTCCCTTGGTGTGAAGATGGGGAAAAGAGGTCTAGAGGATGACCCACTAGGAATTGCAGCATGCTGACCCACAATTCTATCTCCTTTATTCACCTCAGGACTGCCATTACTAAATTTTCCATTAACTCCACTGCTTTCAATAGTTGGATTATTTTGGGGCTGAAGAACATTATGAGCTGCTTGCTAATCCAACTTGGACAATAGATGGGACATCATGTCTATCATCCCATCAAACTTCTTCTCAACTCTGTCCCTCTCTTCATTAGCTTTCCTCACACTGTTTGACATTATTTCAACTGTCTTTTCTGTACCTTCCACTGTTTTTCCAAGATCCCTCAAAGCTTCAAAAAAAGTATCTACCTCTCGAACAGGTGGAAACTGATGCTAAGTTTTGGCCTGAATTCTGGTGAATGGCCTAGTGTCTCTATCACTCATTAGACAACTGACTGCAAATTGCCACAGGATGGCAGGGTCTTCTGCTCTGATACCACTGAAATATGCTAACCAATTTTTTTGAAAGATTTACACAACATAAACCAGCACTAGCCAACTTGATTAGCGTTAGCTCCAAATTGAAAACCATGTGGAAAAGATCTCAATGCCAAGAATGCACACTCAATCCCAATGAAGGAGAGGTGTTGTCATATGGTGGAGAAAACTAAAAACAACAACTTAAACTGAAACAAACTCAACATCAAGAATGTGCACTCAAGATCCCATTAAGGGCGAGGTGCTAACATATGACAGAGTTATTAAATTAAAACTGGAACAATAGGCGGATAACCAGCCATGGAAAAATACAACTATCTAATTCATCCGCTGTGGCGGGCATCCACTGGAGAGTGGGGATTCACCACTTGAGAGTGGGTACAAAGATATTTCAAATGTTCATTCTTCCACACTGGCGGTAAACCATCCAGGGGTAATTAATATGAATTTAAACAAGTAATTGCAGCAATCATACTAGTTGGATTAGTACTACTAAACCACAACCTTACAATTCAAGAGTCTACAAATACGAGTATTACAATGATAGAAAATGAAGCTAAGAAGAGGAGAATGAATTACAACAATGATTTAACACTCTAAAACTGAAGTAATAGGCCAAAACATAAATATAATACAATCTGATATAAAAATATGAGTTATGGAATTTCTTATCAACAAACTGGGAAATCAATAAAATGCTCATAACCTCATCAGATTACCTCTATTTTACGTGAAACAAAAGCCAATGTGATGCAGGAAGATAGGTGCCCAAAATCAGATGAAGAAACAACAACAAAAAGACATAATTTATTTCTTACACGCTTCCCAATGCACCATGAATGGTACAACCTTCTTGAGGGGCGATTTTGTCACCAAAAATCAAAATCTTCAAAATAAATTCCCATACTTTGCAAGGAGGTTCGCTTAGGATCAACAATTGCTTAGCAAAAATGCCCAGAACCAAAATAAATTTATTCAAGGAGCTGCATTCAATTTTCACTTTCAACTGTATGTGAACCAGCAATACCAAAATTGATAAATCTCCAAAAATTCTCCATGATCGAGCTCAATCTGCTAGTCTAGATGAGAAGCAACAAAGACCAACTAGGTGTTGTATCTCAAACACGAAATTGGTTAATTGGCTAGGAGGTAGCATCCCCGAAGCAAAGTTTCAATTGTCATTCTGACAACATAACAGTATGATAACATGAATCGATGGTAAAGCTGGAGCAAAGCTTCCATTTTATAAAAGATCAGAAGACTCATCAAATTCCCAGAAGGTACGCCAATAGACACCAAAGACCTTTCAAATTTCCAAAAACCTTTTAACTTCTCAAAATGGCGTCCACTTTATCAAGGCACAAATAAACTTTATTTTTAAAAGAATATCTTCAAGAAAAGGCGTCCACTTTTCCCAAGGCATTAAAAGACTTAAAATATTAAATTTATCCTTCATGCTGACATCCCCCTTCATGACCACCTTTTAAGAACAACTTAAAGTTATTTTCCCTAGGCCAAGGGGTCAACTACAAATTATAACATTAATGCCTTTAATCACCAAAATAAAACCTTTAGAAGCCAGACTTGAATTGCATTAAATGCTAAACTGAAAATGAAGACCTTGAAGACAAATAACTGCATACTGCCAAAAAATAGGATTTACTATAAATAGCAAACTCCCAGAAAAAGCCATAGAACCTCAGATCTGGAAACCCTAATTTTACCTCAAACGAGCCTACAGGCTTTCAGAATAGGCTGATGAGTGAAGAACAAATCACTGATGAGAAGGGGACATTACACAACCCTATTGCAAGATCTTTTTCTCCTTTGCATTGAGATCTCTAGGTTTATCCTTGAATGAAATAATTGGAAAGTGGGTGTGATCTATGTTCTAAACCATACGAAAGCACCTATCCCATTTTCTGACATTTCAACAACAAGACAACATACAAAAACATATATGTCAGAAAATACGAATCATACACAATGAAAACACATGACATAACATAACATGTAGATGACAACAAAATAAAAACAAAAATGATACAAAAATGAAGAAAACACATAAAAAACACACAACAAAAACACAAGGTTAGTACTAAAAGGATTTAAGTCGGTAAGGTAAAGAGACCTTTGTCTTAAAATGTCTCAAACACCATACATCATCCATCGAATAAAGGAATGATCCCATGAGGACTAGCAAGTTACATTATGCCACATCACTTATGAGCCACATGGATCTACTAGCTAGCAAGCTACATTATGCTAGGTGTCCATGCAATATGATGGGTTCCATAAGGCTAGCAAGTTGCGTGTTAAACCCTGTTGTGTTACTACTTATTTATTTTTACCTAGTTGGGTGAGAATGTTTTATATGAGTGTATTTATGCTTTATGTGATTTATAATAATAAAGAATAAATGTTGATTCAATTAATGTTATGAAATGATTCTGATTGTGAAATATTTGATGCAAATGAATGTATTGTTTTCAACTAACTACTATCACAAAGTGTAAGTTGGATGCATGAACTAAATCAAGCCTCCTGAAGAGAGGGGAAGTATCACTCAGGGAGAAGAATTTGGTTTGGTAACCTCAGATAAAGACCTAAATTGAGCTTTCACACACACACACACATCTAGTTTGGTCAAGTCAGGATAATAGCTTGGGAAGTAGTAAGTTACCTTTAGTTTTGCTTGTGGTTTATTTTTCAATCTCTATCTAGGAGTTTAAGTTTTGATTTTCTTCGTAATGTTTGAGTTCTTCCTTATGTGTTTCTATTTAATCAGTGGGATTGTAAGAGAGGGGGACCAATCATGTTCAAGGCCCCAGGTCATAGAGGGCCAAGAGTCAAAGGTTGCCCTAACTTACCTTAGCTTAAAGGGGTGTTAGGAAATACGAGACGAGAATGATGAGGACTATAAGGTCCTTAAATCACTTTGTAGACCCAAAACATAGAATGGGACTAGGTGAGTTGGTTTTTAGGTTTAACTCTGTGCCTTAGGAAGCTCTCTACCTAAGGACACAAGCGTGGTTTTGGGGCAATAGCGTGGTGCGCTGGTATCTCTTAGGTGCATTAGCGTCCGTACAACCTGAGGACTAAATAGGCAAGGTCAAACACTAGAAAACAAACTAACAACCTAGCTAACTACTTCCAAAGGGCCAAAAAAAAGCTATGAAGTAGACAAGATATGTACAAATATGATAAAGTAAATAAACAAGAGTTAGGATTGCAAGAATAATCTCACAAAGGTACTCATTTTCTAGCTAACTCCAAGTAACACGTCCACCTGTACATGATGAAGAGGGATTTTTTTGGGTGGTTGTATAGGGGCCTACCTCAGTTAGACCCTTGTTTAGGTGTTTCCACCTCCATAGAATGCCAAGATAGCGATAATGGAGAAATATATGTTAAAGAGAGAAATGAAGTAGAGAACACAAAATCACTACAAAAACAATAGGGTGCTACCCACCAAATCATAGAGGAGAGGAGTAGAAAGATTACCACGTCCACCAAGAGCACTCAAGGTTAATGAGGGAGAAAATGAGAAGATTGAAGCCTTTTCTACAATGGTGTTGGTTCCACACTTGCTCTACATAGTTGATAGAGTTAGACTGAATGTTTAGAGGATTGAAAAAGAAGTTGAAAAGCTTGTAGAAGGAGGGAATTTGAAGGAAGAATGAAGAAAACAACCATATTCAGGTTGCTTAGTCAAAGGGGGCATTACAAATCAACCTCTAATGAGAAGTGTAACGCCTTTGCAGGCTTTAGACATAGGAATCTTCCAGGGACATAAGCACATCACACAAACATCTGCCAACTACCAAGTGGAATGAGGGCAATGGGGTTATGTTGAATTTATCCTTTCATTTTGGTTTTCTAAAGTAAAGAAGGGAAAAAGAGGAATTTGTGTAAGGGGTGAAAATTCGCTCCTATACATTTTTCCCCCACTTTAGCGAGCACAGGTATTGATGAGTGCTTCAGTAAAGTAGATCAGAGAAGTAGTAAGGTTAGAAATGTATACCTGAACCGTTGAGGAAGTAGACCATGATTTGGCGAACTCAAGAGTGCAGGACAAGCAAAGGACTTCATAGGCCCGTAGAACTATGAAGCTAAAGCATGAAAGCATCTTACAAACCCGCGGACCTACAAGGAGGCAACCCCCAATATCTCTCACATGAAGGAATCCCCGTGAAGAAAGCGCCTCACAGGCCTGCAGACTTGCAAGGAAGGTGTCCCCCAAGAACTCTCACATGGATGATACCTAGAAAAGTTCCTTATAGGCTCGTAGACCTGCAAGGAAGCGTCCCCCAAGATCTTTCACATGGAGGAAGCCAAGAAATCACCTTACAAACCAACAAACCTGTAGGGAAGGTGTCCTTCAAGATCTCTCACATGAAGGAAACCCAAGAAAGCACCCTACAGACCCTCAGACCTGCAGGGAAGGTGTCCTTCAAGATCTCTCGCATGAAGGAAACTTAAGAAAGTTCCCTACAGACCCACAGACTTGTAGGGGAGCCACCCCAAAGATCTCTCACATGGAGGAAGCTGAAAGGAAGCACCCTATAGGCCCACAAACCTGCAGGGAGGTATCCCCCAAAATATCTCACATGGAGGAAACCCAAGGAAAGTAGACTCTGTAGAGTCAGAAAGTGGCCACGCAGGCAAGTAGGCAGACAATTGCACAGACCGTCGAAATACGATTCTTGAAAAGAAGATTGTTAAGATTCTCAAGAAAAGATTTGTTGGAAAGAAATGCATTTTCTGAAAATCAAGATGTTGAAGAAGAGGCATTGTCACACATAAGAGGGACAACTCAAGCAAAGAAGAGAGAAAGATAAGGGAAAAGAAAAAAAGGAAAGAACACATGAACAAAGGGCATAGGGGTAGCCTAATATTTTGGGGTCAAAACTGCTCATAAATATTTATGTGTATAGTAATAGTATATAAATTGAACTGCCATCAACCCCCTACTATATCAGACCATGTGAAGAATGCACAAGAAGACAAAGTGAAAATAAAAAGTTGAGTCAACATGGAAGGGAAGCCTAAATGCCCTCAATGCTTTGCATCATCCCCAATTTATCAAAAATCAAGTCACAAACATGGAAGAATGATGATACAAATAGAGGAAGGTTTATGACATAAAAACCATTCCTGTATCCAAGCACCAATAGGGGTGATGAGGGTTATCTAGACACACATAGCACGATCATGAGGGAACACATCACAACACACACACACATATCTAATCTAAAGATAAAGAAGAGGCCTCCTCCTAACACTGATTGACCAAGAGGTCATCCACTTCCCACTCTAGATAATCATAGGGGGAAGGAGGACAAGCCTGTAGTGGTGGGATGTTAAGAGGAGGAGCGTCCGACCCTCCTGCAACAAGGGCTAAGGAAGAGGGCCCCACAAGGTCCTCTCCACCGAGATCTTGTGGAGCTAAGGTCAACGATTTTGTGAAGATCACCGACAAGGATGAAACCTCATCCAGAGAGTTAAACATGCACTTCATAGGAGTGCCATGTTTTACCTCAATGGATGGGGAAGGTTGCGCTTGAGGTTCACCGCTAGGCTAAGCTAATGATTCGAGAGCGATAAAAAACTCAGGGGAAGTTGGGACTAGTTTCGTCACTGGGACAAAACAAGTCAACATGGGGCCACCTTTCAGAGAAGGTGGGCTCTTCTTACATCCTCCATTGTTAGAAGGACCACACTCCACCTTTTTCTTCGTGGAAGAAGGAAAACTGCCCACAAACAAGGCAAGAGGTACAAAGGAAGAGGAGGAAAGAACCACAGTAGATATGACTGAGGTTTTCGTCATATCCATGGGCTTTGGGAAAGGCTGGACATCTATAATGGACATCGAAAGAGGCAACTCTAGAGAAGGAGCAATGAACACTACACCTTCGTAGGGTTAGGTGCATTCATACTCATAGTGGAAGCCAAAAGCAATACAAAGCTGGTTTAAATAGAAGCAGAGGGGAGGAGAGAGAGGAGGAAATGGTAGGAGGCCCTGATATAGGGACGATCACCTCATCTTCCTTCCTCTGTAAGGTGACCTGCTCAACCATTAGAGCCTTTTGTCGGTGCTTACGCTTGTGCTTAAGGTGGTTTTTGCGACTCTTTGAATCAGAGGCCGGAGGATGCAAAGGAACATAAGGCTCCTGCTCAGCCATGGGAGTTCCCACTACAACTGTTTCTAGTGGAGGAATAGACTCCTGAATGAAAGTGGGAAAGGTAGGTTGAGAAGTAGTGGGAGGAGTCACCTCAAGTGTCTTGGTAGCGGGCCTCTTCCCATTCACTTCTTTGGGAGAAGGAGCAATAGGAGGCTACAGAGGTTGAGACAAAGAGGACTTCCCATGGGGACCTTTTCCTGTTCCATACAGGTAGTACCAAGGTCCAGGAAGTTTAGTAGGGAGGTCTGATATATTGATCTTGGGTCTATGCCAAGGAGGGATCATCAAACTCAATGGGTAAAAGCCAGGCTTGCTCATCCAATACTCCTCCTAAGAGAGGGGAGTAGATGAGTCATCCTAAGGGAAGGTCACCTTCTCTTTCCATTTTCAAGAAGGGGAGGTAGCTAGTTGTGCTATAGGAAGAGCCAATTTTGGCTGTCCCTTGCCCTCGGTCTTGTACTTTACGTAATTCTTGTAAAGTAGGTCCTCTCTTGGAGGAAGTGGACCAACCGGGGTGGGCCAAAAATGGTCTAATGAATATCCCCCATAGGACATCAAAGGCTAGTAACCAGTGTCATGCACTACATGCACAACACCTTCATGGGAGAACTTTAAACACTTATGAATAATGGAGGAGATTCCATTCATGGAAGCTAGCCAAGGTATGCCTAGCTTCATCTTGAACAAATCTGACCCCGGGATGACATCGAAAACCATGTCAACAACCCTAGGTCCAACTAGGACAGACAAAGTTATTGATCCATAGGGCTTTAGGGAGAGACCATCGTGTGTACGGATGGTAGATTTCATTTCCTTGTATTCTTTTCTATGTAATGAGTTAAGCCACAATGTCTCTTCTGTGATAATATTCACTCGACTCACGGGCTCTACTAGGACTCCTATCACAATGTTGCCATTGAGGCAAGCAAGAATATAGAGAGGTGAGGGCTTGTTATTTAAGGGTAAGTCATACAATGTGAATGTATATCTGGAAAACTAGTCACAGGTTGTGCAGTAGAAGTAATCGTGACCATATGAACATAGGCCTTGGGATGAATGATAGAATTAATGGGGTCGACAATCATGTTAGCAAAATGTGACAAAAATAGGTCTATGTATATCTGTAGTTCACTGTTTTCTTTTGCCACTGATTTGTTTGCATTTTTTTTGCTACAATCAAGACGAATAATACCATCCTTGATGCGGTCCTATATCTCATGACGCAGGCACATACAACGTTCGGTATCATGTTCGTTAACTCGATGGTACTAATAGTAGTTATTTGCATCATACCATCTAGGGTATGGTTCCTTAAGAGGTTTAGGGTTTGGAAAGGTTACAATATTATCCTTCAACAACTTTTGCAAGAAGGAGGAATAAGATTCTGATAACTTTGTGAATTTTTGGTTGCGTCTAAGGCTGTTGTCATCTACAACGGTTACTACATTCGCAACAACTTTTCCTTTTCCAGCGATCGATAGAATGGACTTTCCTTTAGAATGAGAGTGTGAGGAGGACCCCCCGAACTGAACCACTATCTATTGATACTCTCATAGTGCTGCACACAGATGCGTGAAAGAAGGGTATTTCATAAGGGAAAACTTCTCTTTCCAAGGCCTTTGTAAGTTCCCTATGAATACCTTCTGCACGTTAGAATTGGGCAGCGGATACGAGATTTGTGAGAAGAGCACTTGATATCGTGCTATAAAATCAGTAATCTTTTCATTATCTCCTTGTTTGCATTAGACAAGATTCAAAAATGTCATCTTTGGCCCGATGTTAGCTTGAAATTGTCGTAAAAAATAGTTTACAAGTTGGTCAAATGAGAAAATTGAATTATCAAGCAAGGAAAAGTACCACTCGAGTGTTGTATCCTTGAGAGATCGAGGAAATAGTTTGGCCATCAATGCATTATGATGGAAGAAATTCGTGCATAAGGTGTTAAAGGCAGACACATGTGTTTGTGGGTCCCCTTTGCCACCGTATTTCTCAAATTTTAGAATCTCCATTCCCTCAGTGAAGGGAGTGTTTAGGATTGCAATTGACAAAGGGCTATTCTAGAAGAAGGGTTGGAAGATAGGCTTGGGAGAGACTCCCCAACTGGCTTTGCATCTTACCCATATTCTGAAGAAGAGTATTCAGGATAGGGTCATTAGAAGATAGAGGGCCAGAGGAACCTCCTCCAGAATCACCATTAGAGCCACCACCAGAACCACCGGTGTGACCACCGTCGGAACCACCACCAAAAGCCACCACAACTAGTAGGGCCTCTACCAGAGCCACCTCTACTTCCAAAGCCACCACCATGACCTTCACTGGAACCACTTCTACCAGCACCACCCCCGCTTTCGAAGCCACCGACACTACCAAAGCCTTCACCACTCATCCCGCCAAAACCTCCACCACTAGAGGTGATAGGAGGGGTGAAGCTAAAACCCAAGGGGATCTTGTTTACTTTGACAGTGTCTGGCCCCTCAGAGGTAGAGGGGATGCTAATTGAGGGTACAATATAAAACATGTATACAGACGTAGGGAGCATCGACAGTCTTAGCTACCTCTCATAATCGTCAAAAGTGGCTCCTTGTATAATATTAGGATTGTTTGGAGGAGCACATGCATCAGTTAGACTAGAGAGGCTAGCCAAGAGTTCTATGCCTATTTGGTCTTTTCCCACCATGTACCTTAGTTCACTGATAACCCAGGTGACCATAGCCAACTTCAAG